>VDFB02290673.1:0-10214 GCA_007258455.2 Sequoia sempervirens
CTCTGTGTGTTAAATGGATTATTCGTGCCCTTACTGGGGACGAGGCCTAGAAAATTCTTCTCTTTGGCAGGGAAATTTCAGGTGTGCTCCAAAGTTCTGGCGGCCACCCATGTTTATTACTCTTCTTGCTGGGCCCCTTCCAAAGCTGCTTATGGTAAGCTTGAGAAATTGCTTAGAGACTTTCTTTGGGCCTCCTTTGAGTCTCCTAGAGGGTTTCACCGTGTGGTTTGGAAATTCTGTTGCCTTACCAAAGACTCGAAAGGTCTTGGGTTGTTGTTCACTCAACGGCAAGGGACTGCTCTATGTGTTAAATGGATTATTCGTGCCCTTACTGGGGATGAGGCCTGGAAAATTCTTCTCAGGCATGGTATTCAATCCGGCTTCCTTGTCCATAGACCTGTCTGGAAGGGGATTGGCTTTCAAACCCTTCTGGTCATGGAAGAACCAGTCTAGATTGTTGGGACATTTGTGGCCAAAAGTATTTGGCGAGCCTGGGAGGCTGTCAAACCCTGGCTTCGTTGGGATGACTCTAGTTTTTCGTGATGGGCTCTCTCTTAACCAGCATAATATTTGGTGGTCGCCTCTTTTTGCTTGTAATGGTCAGCCGTTGGCTAAGTCGCCTTGGATAAAGGCACTTAGATTTCATAAGAAGGGTATCCAGATCTTGCAACAGATATTTCATAGACCCACCATAAGTATTATGCCGTGGGAAGTTTTTCGTGCCCAGTACAGGCTTCATAACCAGGATCGTGCTACTTATGATGGTTTGGTGAATGCTATTCCTGCTGAAATGCTTCGTAAGGTTGGAATTCGTGGGACCAAACCTTGGTGGAAGGACTGGAAGTGGTATCCAGACACCCCTTTCAGAAACTACAAGCCTCAGCTTGGTTACAGGTGGCTTTCACCACATTTTTCTATGATTCAGAGTTTGAACCAGAGGTGGCTTCTTCAATACCCCGCTCATGTCTGGCGTAAAAGATTTGCTGCCACTTGGTCTGCAAGTGTTGAGCCGAAACTTGCCCACTTTGCTTGGTGTATTCTTTTCCAAGGCTTGCTTGTGGGTTCTCGGCTTGTTCACCTGGGGGTCTTGGACCCTCGTTGCCCTTTTTGTGGGCAAGCTGAGAATTTTAAGCATCTTTTCTGGTTTTGTCCTAGAGCCCAACAGCTTTGGACTTGGATTCATGACTTTTTTCGGCCATTTAGGCCAGAGCCTTTCTACTAGCATATAGTGCCGCTAGGAGATTCTCCCAGATTTCTTGCAAAATTCACCCAACTTTGGCACACTTTCAGGGTGAAAATTCTCTTCAATATTTTGAAAGACATAAATGCTTGCATATTTTCACATACTCAAATGGATAGTTATATTCATATCTTCTCTCAGCTATTTGTGTCTCTTCTCTAAGTTCTGGAGTGCAAAGCTAACAGAGTTGCGCTTGGTTGCTCACGCTGGATTCTCCTGGATCACAGGATGGCCACCCACGCCCCATATGTGCTGGGTCCTACGCTTAGCCCACCTCTTTCCGCTGCCCGGTGGCCTCAGGCCCCGGCGTGGAGTAGCCTCTGGCCGCCCCATCCACAGTCTTGCTTCTTGTGGGGGTTCTCGCCTCCCTCGGCAAATTTCTCCTCGGCTGCCGGGCACCTGTAAGGGTGGCGCCGGTGCCCGAAGGAGGAGGCTGCGGTGGCTGATTCCGTTAGCCCCTCTGATGACCCTCCACTTCCTAGCTCTGGTTGCAGCCCAGCAAATACCTGCAAGAGATTTCCTTGTTTGGTGCTTGGTCGCCCGGCGCAAGGATGAGATAAAAGAAAAAAAAAGATGTTGATGATGGTTGGGGTCCTCCTCTGGCATCTCACTCGGACCCCAGTGTATGGGGAGAAAAATGGATGGCAGAGACCTTCTCAATACCTTTGGCATTGCACCCCTGGCCTGTAATGGCCTTTTGTTTGCTTTTAATTTTACAGGGCTGAGGCTTGGCAGCAGCGGTCTTTTAGCCTTGGTTTTCCTGGGCCTTTGCCCGCACTTGACTCTCGGGGCACACCACCCACTCTTTTTGTGAATATGTATCTTTATCTTTAATTAATATAGATTTCTGCCTATTCATGAAAAAAAATAAAAATTAGAGTTTAATACATATCATAGACACCAATGGAATTGAGGAGAAATGCCCCTCATGGGGGTCAAGGGGTAGAGCCCCTGTCACCAAGCCCAAATTAAGGCCTTTGAAACCACACGAACTTTCATGGCACACACCATTTTCACAATTTTATCCCTAACAGTGAAATTAGGCATTTGCTGCTTTTTTGTTTATAAAAGTGCTTTAAAAATCATGTAAAAAATTTAACATTAGATGAAAAAAACAAAAAATTTACTCATTTAGGCAAGTGTTTCATGAGAAATTGTAAGTTTCTAGTGTTTTTTGGTGAGTTTTCATTAAAAATTGTGGCGAGTTTTTCAAAATACTGTCAGCAAGTTTTTAGGCGAGTAACTCACTAGGGTTTTGGCTCGTGAGTACTCACAAGTTTTGCAAGTACTTTGCTAGTTTTTCAACTATGGCCCAAATATTAAATAATATTATAAATTATGAGCAGCAGCCTCAAATAAAGGATCACAGCCTTTGATCATAGTATTGCAGCCTTAATCCAAGGAAATCATAGCCTCCAAAATATTATTTCATCTCCCTTTCTTAATCACCTCTCATATTATGAGGTGCGTGGTGTTACAAACCTAGGTTATCAGCTTTGACAAGTAGGGCAGTCTCTTTCAATAATAATTAGTAAATCATAGCTGCAGCTGGCCTAACTAGGGAATAAAGTGGTACTGCAATACCGAAAATCAGTTGCAGCATATGTCAATAATTAAAATGAAACAATATTAATTACAAGAACAACATTAAATGGCCAATAATATAAAATATTACTTGAATAATAACGTGTCACAAATACAAATTGGAAACTCCACACAAATTTGGAAAAATAAAATCTTCACACCAATTGAAATACACTAGAAACCTACAACTACTGAACTCAATGATAATCATTGAATGAAAATTACTCAAATGAATATGAGGGTTTTCATTTTTGAATCCATTCTTGACCTAAGGGTTTCTGTCTTTGAATCCTTTCTTGACCAAAGGGTTTGCATCTTTGAATCCATTCTTTACCAAAGGGTTTTCGTCCTAGGGAAAAAAAGAACAATATTCAATCTTTAGAGAAATGGATTTGATAATATGAATTGGTAACCTTCTCAATTCCTCATTCATCCTTATATAGGCTTTCTAAAGATTTTTTTTTTTTTTTTTTCGCTTTTCCCTCCAAACTTTATTTTTGAATTTTGAACCCCATTCCTAGTGTCACTTTTGTTCCTTCTTGTAAAGCAACCTTTTTAATAATAAAACATAAATTGTCTTTTTATGAATATAACTTAAAGTTAAATTTTTCGACAAGATAAATTACTAAATTGTTTTCCTTTGCATTGCTTCATTAACTTATTGGAAATAAATAATAGGCTAAGTGTCTTCATTGGACTTACACTTGATAAGGGGACACGATAGTCCTTGCTTTCCAAAAGTATTTGTCTTCAAGCAATTGCAAATTTGGACACTCTAAAATTTGCTCTCCCTTGCAAGTGGCATCTTTTGCTGGAAGATTCTTCCAATAGATCAAGTATTCTAAAATGCTCTTGTTTCTCAATTTTCTCTCTTGCTTATCCATGATAGCTTCTAGTACTAGAATCAACTTCCCTTTGCCATCAAGTGGAGGCAGCTCTACTTAAGGTGTGATATGCTAACCAAGTGCCTATATGAGGCATGAAATATGAAACACATTATGAATTTTACTTTGTTCTATTAACTTTAGTTCATAAATAACCTCATTGATCCTCCTCAAGATCCTGTAAGATCAATAGAAGTGCGGTTTAATCTTTTCATCTCCACTTCTCTTGAGGGAAGATTGCCTTTAAATCTATAGCCTTAACAAATCTATATCACCAACTTCAAAAGTTCTCTTCAATTTGTGCTGATTTGCATAGATCTTTTGTCGATTTTGAGCATTTTTCTGAAGTACTAAAATTTCATGGCTTTGTTGAACCAAGTCTTTTGCTTCTGGCACTTTGCTGCTAATGACAATCAAATCCATAAAAGCATCATATCCATACAAATCTTTGAAAGGAGATGGAATTGTGATGTGTAGTATTATAAAAGTGCTCTCCAAAATAGAGCCATTTGATCCATTCCTTCTACTATCCTGTTACATAGTGTCTCAAGTAACCCTTGATCCATTTGTTCACAATTTTAGATTATCCAATAGTCCGAGGGTGATAATCAGCACTAGGAATAAGCTTAGTTCCTATCAATTCAAAGAGCTCCTGCCAAAAAAGACAAAGGAACCTGCTATCTCTATCACTCATTATTGTTTGAGGAAAACCATGGAGTTTAAAAGCTTCTTTGAAGAATAATTCAACTACTTGAGGTACCTTATGTTCAAAAGAGATAGTGAAGAAATGTGCATATTTGGTATGTCTATCAACTATCAAAAACTACAATCCTTACCATGCACCTTTGGAAGTCTCATAATGAAATCCATTGAGATGCACTCCTATTTTTTATTTGGAATAGGTAGAGGTTGCAATAGACTTGTGGGAAAAGATTACTTTATTTTATTTTATTGACAAGCCATGCCTTCTTTAATGTGCTTAAGGACATTACCTTTCAGTCCTTTTCGAGTGAAGCTTTTCCTAATTTCTTTGTATGTCTTGAAATATCTTGGGTGTCCTACTAAGGGGGTATCATGGACTTCCCTTTAAATGTTATCCTTCATTTTTTACTCAGGGACAAGATACACTCTATCATTGTAGAGTATGAGCTCATTTGCTATCCAGTATCTATTATCTTTCAACTTACCTTCCATGATGTTAGTAGCAAAGGCATTCTTAGAATATTCTACTAAGATTCTAGCTTTCCAATCTACTGAAATATCATAGAGCATAGAGTGGGCTTTGTTGACAAGATATCTGCTACTATGTTCTTTCTTTTAATATATTCAATGTCAGTTATAGGCTTGAAGCTTATTTACCCATTTTTGTTGACTTTCACTCAAATCCTTTAGATTAAGAAAGTACTTCAAGCTATTGTGATCTATTCTCACTACAAATTTACCACCTACTAAATGTTGCTTGAACTTGGCTAGTGCATGCATATGATGACTAACATTTCTTTATCATAGATTGTGAATCTTTTTTTGTAGTTCTCCAAGTTTGCGTCTCTCAAGCTATTGGATGCTTATTTTGCATCAAAATTACTCTAATCCCTTCTCCAAATGCATCACATTCTAACACAAAAGAAAGTGAGAAATTAGTAATAGCCAACATTAGTAATTGTCAAAGGCTCATTGTGCTACATTGGTCCATGTGAAAGCCCCCTTCTTAGTCAAATCTATTAAGGGTGCTCCCAATTGTGAAAATCCCTCAACAAATATTTTGTAGTAGTTGCAAATTCAAAGAATCCTTTTAGTTGTGTCAAAGTCTTTGGGGGAGGCCAATCTAAGATAGCTCATATCTTATTTTGATCAACTTGAACTCCCTAAGCACTACTAACATGCCTAGATACAAAATCCTGGTCATTCCAAACTCACACTTGTACTCCTTGGAAAATAATGCTTGTGCCTCAAAAATGCCCAAAACTTCATCCAAATACTTTAAATGTTCCTCACGAGTCTTTCTAGATGAGGATATCATCAAAGGAAAATAAAACAAATTTCTTCAATTGCTTGTTGAACACTTAGTTCATGCAATACTTAAAAGTGGCTAGAGCATTAGTCAAACCAAATGGCATGACTAGAAACTTAGTGTCAAAAGTGACAGTTGAAAGTTGTCTTGTAAATGTCCGTATCTCAGACCTTGATATGATGATATCTTAATCTAAGATCTATCTTTGGGAAATAGACTATACTCCATGTAGCTCATCAATAAGCTCATTGATTTTGGGAATCAAGTATCATTTTTTTATGTTGTTTTTTTTCAAGTCTCTATAATCTATGCGCATCCTCATGGTTCCATCCTTCTTCACCAAGACTACAGATGAAGCATAGGGGCTTGAATTATGTCTAATTTGACCTATGTCTATAAGCTCCTTAATGGCTTTCTCAATTTCTTCTTTATGCCTTTTGGGATGGCAATAAGGAGTAGTGATGATTAGTTTGGTTCTTCTTCCACCTCTATGACATGATCAAAACCTCTATTAGGTGGGACCTCCATCAAGTGGCCTGCTTGGGGGTGTATCAATGGAAACTTTGTTATGTTTATCTTGGAGAGACTAGATATTCGCATGATAAGACTTCTTGCCATCTAAAGAAGTGGTGAGAGTTATCAAACATTGGGCTGCTGTAATGTGCCCTAATTGGGATATACCTGATTTTGCCCAAAAGTGACAATTCCAACAATATAATTTGTTTACAAATAATATTCCAAAATTAAATCATATAAAAGTTATTGAGCTTAAGAGTAAATGAGCAATTAAAATAAATAACATTGTCTAATTGGGTCTAATCTATAGTTTCATTTCCAATGACCAACCATAGAAAGGATTGGAAAGGAAATCATGATAGGCCGTCCGGAGATTGTTCATCACAATTAAGCCCAAGAGCGTGGCAATCACCCCTTGGCCCACAAGTGGCAGGAACTCCCGTTACCATCCAACATGGTGTGACCTACTTACGTTGTGGAACCAGTCTGCTGCCTCTCCCAATTGTTTTCCCTTGCTAATCCATGCCTGATTGCTTATAGGGAAATAAATAGATTAAATCAATAATTATAGGAGCCTTAAATAGATTAGCAATTCCCATTAGTAACTAGGTTAAAGATGCATAAGAGATTATATATATAAAAACATTATACTCCATCATGATGCATACCAATCACTGATTGTATTCAACGGTTGCTGCCTTTCTGAATGCAGATATTTATTTATTATCTGATCTCCTTCAATTGTATGTTCTCCTCTTTTAAATCTGCATATGCTACCTTTCAAATCTGCTCAATAATATATTCATATGTCTGCTGTTACTCTTCCTTATACTCAGAAAATATTCCTTGAATTCCTTCTATAATCTTTTCTTTTAAATCTGCTAGTGCTTGTATATTTTTTCTTTCATTCCACACCCACATACCCGCATCCTCTCAAATGCCGTCAATATTTTGTATCGCCAGCGGCCTCGCCCCAGTATCTGGTGAAGACCTCAAACTAGGTTACCACTTATAAAACGCGGAAGTGGCGATATCCGCTTGTTACCAGGCTGATCCTGCTTTTCTTGCTCAAATTTAGGCACTCCTTTGTTTATTAATTACCGCCTTCCTATCCACATAATCCTGTAAGCTCTCTCTGGGTGGGATTGCACGCCATTTTAATCTTGATGATGTTGCTCTTAAACACTTATATACAATTTTTGGTCTTAAACAATAGCGGTTGTAGCATAGAATTAAGCCCAGCATATAAAATAAATTTCTTTTAAATACTTCAAGGCGTTTTATGTGAAGGAGGTTGGCTTTAGGTTATAGAATATTAAATTAATTTTCTTTATCACTTAATAAATGTCTTTTAATCCTATATCATGTGAAGTTAAATCTGTGTATAACCAATGGGATTTTTACTTGCTGATAGCCAATTTCATGAAAAAACTTGCGTTGTTTCATTTATTTGTTGCATTTCAATTGCTTAGTTTTTTATATCACTTCAGTGTTACCGAGGCTGATGGTGAAATGGCAGGGCATGACGGCTACCTGGCCAGCCTGACATGATGGAAATGTAATATATTCTTTGGCCGGGATTATTCCCCAAATTAGCTCCATTTTAGTATTTCGCAGGCACTGCAGCTATACCCATAGCTCAGAACAGATGATTGGTTTGAGTGAAATTTTAGCGTAATGAAGGGATTTTTTAATTTTTCTGTAAAATGGTTTTCTTTCAATTATACTCTACTGAGTGTTTTTCTTTTAAGTTTTACCCTAAGGAAAGTTTAGGTTAAAAAAGAAAGAGGTCTACTTTAAATAGTAGGTCATGCTCCATTTTTCGCATGCCCTGCCATGTTAGCCCCATGTCTTTGTTCTTGTACATAAATTCTTCTAGGTACAAGTTAAGAAATAAAAAAATTAAAGCCTTGTTATTTTCTTATTGTTGGCAGTTTATCGATGTACTAAGTTTATTTTAATTTCTACATACTATATTATTTCACATGAAATGACAAATTGATTTTTTCTCTATTTGTACAAATATTACATAGTGTTATAATTTCTTTGAGATTTTTCTATGTTTTTTCCCATTTCAAACCTGGGTAATTGAATTCCGTTATACTTTTGTTATGCCATTTAAATGAATGCAACTATGCTATGAACCCTTCAAAATTTTCATACACATTTGATGAGAGAGAAATTGTGTCATATAAATATGATATGAGAGGCTACAAATGGCATGTTTGCCCTTATTATTTTCATCTATTAGTTTGAAGTAAGAAGATGCCCAGAACAAGACACCTTTCAAATTAAACCAGACCATTCTGTGTTCTATCAAATGCATGAGAGACAACATGTGGAAGGTGGCAAGAACAGCCATCTGACAATATATCTCACATTTTATCCTCTTGGGGTTCTCAGAGCAAGGCCTACAGTGAATAAAACTTTAAGGCCTTCATAATTTCATATATGTTTGCCATATTTCATATCTATGTTTTACTGGCAAAGCATGACAGTTTAAACAGCTAACAACCTAACATGGAATGAGTTAAAGTGGGTGAAAGCAGTAAAGATCTGTTTATGTTGTCACTATTTGATTTCCACGATATTTCTTACATCAAAAGTATTGCAATTAAAGTCATCCCTCTTACTATATGCCAACCCCCTGTTAACCAAGCATTAATATATCTGTAGCCTGACTGCCTCTCCAGATAGGCATTCTAACAAGGACAATCAATTCCCAAAGATTAATAGCTGGTATTTGAGAAAGACTATATGGTCTCCTTAGATCAAATCAAGGAAAACACACTTAAGTGCATCTGAATGTTCGAATTGTTATGAATTTGGGAAGGAGTTACAGACACAAAACCTCTTTCATAAATAAGAGAGAATGATTAAACTGAAATCTAACTGCAAAGCCTCAAGCCGCAATACAAGTTAATGGCAGAATAGGAAGGAGAACTGTGTTTCTGAATTGCTCCCTAAACTTGCCAGAATAGGGTATGAAATGTCACAGATTCAGAAGCAGAAAGAGTACCCTGTGAATGTACCTTGGTGATTTGCAGACAAAAAACCAGTACCCTGGGTGATTTCACAATGTACCACATTTCTTTGTACAATTTTTTCGAAAACCTCCACAAATTCTGCAGATTTGGGCAACTCTGGGGAATTTTGGCCTGCAGACCTGGACACATTTGTTTCCTGGAGGCCATTGTTGTTCAACACCTCAAACTGTGCATATAATGGCTTGGGGACAGGGTTGAGTGATTTCTTCAGAGTGCAGTGCCTTAAGTTGCATTTGAGACCACAGGCCTCAAATTTGGCTTGGTGCAGTGGGAGTGGAAGCAGGTTATCCCAATAAAAGTGATTTCTTCTCTAATTTTATGTCTTTTGCCATGTGCAAAAGCACCACATCTCCAATCATCATTCTTCCTGCATTTAGAATGCACAAGTGATTGATAAATGATGATAGCAGCCACAGTTCACTGAAAGCCTTTGTTGAAGCAACCATGGCTCTGCTCGATTAAAATAGAAAATTATGTTGATATGTGGAGCCCAATCAGACTTGGAGTTTATATTTTCCCTACTTTTCTCAGCGCATTTCCCCCCCCAATCAATCAACGGGGGAATGCAAGGGGGGTGGAGCCCCTGAAGCAAAAATTGACTAATTTTATGAAAGGAATTTTGCGGCACATTTGTATTTGAATTTCAGTTATAAACAGTCAGAAAACTGCCCGAAAATGAACAGTTTATTTGCTGCAAATGGAAAGCCAAAAGTCACGAAATGAACAGCCAGTTGAACTGGGCACGCGTGGGCATTCAAACAGGCATGTGATGTTTGGTTTTGTCACTCTAGGGTGTGTGAAGTGCGCGGAGAAGTTGCAGGTTGTGGGAAGTGATAGACGGAGTTTAAACGCAGGTTATTGCGTTGGACGCACGTAGCACTGTGCGTGTAAAACAAAGTAGTAGAAATCGTGTGAAATGATTGCTGCACGTT
>VDFB02290674.1:0-46542 GCA_007258455.2 Sequoia sempervirens
AACATGCTAGAATGCAGATTCCTGATAAAATCAAAGAGCATTTGGAATTGATTCAGTCAGCCAAATGACAAGTCACCAAGACAGAAAGTTCCATAGAAATAAATAAATAAATTATATTAATGCCCACAGATGACCAAAAGTAGGTCAATGGGACTCAAGAGAACAGCAGTATACAATAGAGTTAAAAGTCCCAACAAGGAGGAAGAACAAAGATAATAGATACAAAACAATAGGGGGCCACCAAAACAAATGGTCAAGGAATAGGTAGAAATAGCTAAGAAAGGGAAACAAGAACCCCGAAGAACAAAGAGCAGCCATAAAGGAAAGCTAAAGAAGATCAATTAACATTGTCTGGACTAGAAATGGCGAAGTCACTAGTGCTGTCATCAATCTCTTGAAGGGGCCAATACAAAATCTGACAATGCTCATTAGGGAGTGTTGAGGGCCAAGAGGGGTACTCCCATTGGGATCACACCTAACATCCAAGGCTGAAGTAACCCCCATAGTAGTGAAAAATTCATAATGTGCATTTGTTCCTGTGATTTTAGAGGTGTCTAGAGAGGAGTAGATCTATGTCGACTAGAGGAAGCTAGGTCACACCGTTAGGGAAAAATAGAACCATAAGACTGAGGGGGAACATGTTGAGGTAGAAGTTGTGAGAGACATCATCTCACAAGTCTATTGACATCTATGATAGAAATAGCAATATTCAAAGGTTGTTTAGGGCTATTGGCCTCCTTGATGTGTTGAAAGGAGGTGATCAACCTAGGGGGTTTAGAATCCCGATAAACCACATGTAAGGGTTTGTGTTGAAGGGTGATGGCATCCCAAAGATAAAGAGCCAAACAATGTTGGTCTAAATTTTTAAAGAAATGGAGAGATTGTTGCCCAAGTCTTGGTAGAGATTGTAATATCTCTCTTGGATCTCATAATAAATGGGGCATCTAAAGATGAAATGTTCCTCGGTCTCAATCTCTTGGATGGAGCAAAGATGAGAGATTTAGTCAAGGAGAGGAATATGGTGATTTGTGTCAACTTGAAGTTGATGGGAACACACCCTCATTTGGCCAAGGGGAAACCTCAAGCCATGTGACCATTGACATTGGAATAGTGAGGGCGAAAAAGTATACCATCTTCAACCTATAGGAAATGCTTAGAGTAAATAGCAAGCTTCGAGCTATGAGGCATAGGAGGGGAGGTTTGACTACCCTAGATGTATTTCTTTCAAATGTCCCTTCTAGTAGCTCTAGTGATGGTCTCGTTCAAAGGAAGGAGCCAAGGAGGAGGAACATCCAAGGAATACATGAAAGGAGGTAGTTTTCCAATAGAAAGGAGAAAGCTAACCTCAAAGTACCAACAATGATGGAATGGAATTGGACTCTACGAGGCAATCTTCTTAGAAGGCTGAAGAGCCAAATACAATATCTATCACAACTAGAACCGAAGTCACCTGTGGATTTGAGTTTGTGTATGCAGAAAGTAAGCTGAGAGATAGTCTTGAGACACAATTGTTAAGCAACAAGCTCTACTTGGATAATGATATGAGGAACAATACACTTGGATTTGATGAGACATTGTAGCATGAGAGCTTGGACCCTCTCAATGCAAACCCAATCAATGGATCCCTAGCTAGGCCCCAAAACTTTTGAGCCGTACAAAACTATGGGCTTGATGATGGTATCAAAAAGACATATCTTTGATGGGATATCCTAGAAATGGATTTGGAAACATTGATGTTCCTAGAGAGAGAGAGAGAGAGAGAGAGAGAGAGAGAGAGAGAGAGAGGCATGTCCCTTACAAAGACATGAATGTGAGACAAGCTTCATGTTGAAGGAGGGACCGGAGAATTGGACTCCCAAGTATGTGTAAGTGGATGTGATCTTGAAGACTGCCCCTTTATAAAAGGACTAGAAGTTGGAAAGAAGACATATGGAGATATTGAAAATCATGACCTTAGTTTTATTGAGGCTGACCACAAGTTGGCGAAGTTCACAAAAGTAAGCAAGGGCATCAAGTTGTCATTGTAAACCTTCAACAAAGTGAGAGGAAAGCAATATCATCAGCAAAAAGTAAAATGGCAATAACCACCTCATATAAAGTGTAACCATCAATGGGGTGAGTGTTGCCAAAGAAATACCTGCAACTCATCAATGTAGATGCTAAAGAGGAGTAGGGAGAGAGGACACCCTTGTTTGACCCCAATGGTACTGTTGATGTGTTTTTCGTGACCGCACCAACACAGAATAAAGTTACCAACGACGACTCTATCCTTTCTTGAACAAAATCTCCTGCATGCTAAGATTGCTAGAAAGATCATGCATTCAACTCCAAGGTTCCTTCATGCAGTGGATAGTCTCAGTTGGCTCGATGTGATTTGTTGGTATTTCAAGGGGACTTACGAAATTGTTCAACAACGGAGAAAGGAATTTGAATGCTCGAAAGGTTTGTCTGTAAAGCTCCTGTTTCCTAAACTAACCAGAAAGTACTGAATTGAAATGGTTGTAGGGATAGAAGATGCTATGGACTAATCTACGCGTGGGACGTGGAGATCAATTTTCGCAAGCCTCAACCAGATTCCACTTTGCCTCACTTCGGACAGCTTCCACAGAACTGGTGCAATCTTCAAGGGGAGTAACTAAAGATATTCAGATTACAATTCAACAATGAAGACACCGTCACGACGATGCATACCAACATGAAGATCATAATCGAAGTTAAGTCCACAAGCTTCCAGTTGACCACGCAAGGCGAACTCACCATCAGCAAGCCCACTAGTGGTATGGATAGATGAAGTTTGCTCAAATTGAAGACTACATTTCACAATTACTATCTACTACTTGCATGAAACAAAATCTATTTACTTTAAAATCCTACTTGAAGTAGAAGAACGAAGAAACCTCGCTAGCTACTCACAACAAAAGACAAGATCATCATCAATGAAAACTCTTTTTATTGAGAGAGTGTTCACAACAATTTCTTACAAAGTTTTCAAAGGAAAAACTTTCCTTCTTCAAACTACACTATCGATCTACGCTATGCTACTTCTAAGTTGTCTCTCTATCTTCCTATCTCTACTCTAATCTTTACTATCTAATGAGATACAAATGAGGGGGGATGCCCCTTTTATAGACAGCCCAGTCCAATGGACGACTCAGATTACAATCAAATGGAGGGCTTAGATCGAGCCACATTAGCCCTAACCCTAAAAACCTCCACCAAGAAGAGTGGAGTGATAAATGAGCAATTAATGTCCACCATCTTCTAGAAGATTCCTGTTTGTAAACGCGTTCACACTGTTCTTCTTCCTGACTACAAACTGGATGAGTCTGATCATTGTGGCTTCAACTTCTTGAAAGGGTATGGCAGGCACGTTCTCGATCTGACTTCAAGGTTGTAACCCTTTTAACCTGTTTGATGGTGATTTTCTTCCTTGGCTGTCACTCTTCAACTCTTCAACGCCCGAGCCTTCATCTTTTCCTTCATTCTGAACTTGAAAGATTCTCTTGTCTTGGATTCAATCATTCCCGCTTGCCATTCGCCTGACTGCATTGGGTGCATATTGGGTCTTTGAGGAGAAATTCCAACACTTAGCCATTTCTTCTGACTGCATTGCGTGCATATTGGGTCTTTGAGGGGAAATTCCAACACTTAACCATTTCTTCCAACATCTCCCTTCATGATTTTATCATTTTGGACTATTTGCTTCATCACTTCAAGTCATCATGCTTTGGCCTCGGCGTTCATCCTGCAAAATAGATAAAGAGAAGAGCATTAGAACACTTAATATATAAACTCTCCTTACATACCTGATCTCCATGTTTTGATCTCCAATGTCTGAGTGATCTCCGGATCTGATAGGGTTCATCACTTTTCCTCTTAGCAAACTTCTTCCTCAAATTCTTCAGGCCTTAGCCAAATTTCCAACCCATCTTGTACTCTGCTTCCTGTGTACCTTGAAGTTGTGCCTTAGAAACTTTTATCCAACTTGACGGCGCGTTTAGAGGGTGCTACTTGATTTCTCTCTGCCTTAGAAAATTTTCCAACTAACATGATACCCCCTTTTTGCCTTAGCCAATTTTCCAGCCCATCTGCCTTAGAAATAATTTATTTCCTCTAGGAAATTTCATCAACCAGGCGCCCGAGGAAAATCTCCATCATAAAGTCTCCGACAGGGCATGAAGAATTTCAAAATCATCTCCTCGATGAAGATATCCAGTACCCAGAAGAAAATTCCCTTTAGAAAGCATCAAATTCATGTGTCTACGAACGAAGGGGTTCCTTTAATTTTTGAATTTTAACCTTAGAAAAATATTTTGCCATCAAATTTATCTTCATTCTTCATCTTTGGGCATATTTTCTTGCTTGGCCCTGAAAATCTTTTTCAATCTCATGAAGCTGGAGTATTCTGACTCATCCTTGCCAATTTTATCCATGCCTTAACAAATTTCGTCATCCCTTGTCAAGCTTAGGCGTATTTCTCTAGGGGTGGAATAAATTTCATCACTTAAATTTTTTTTTGAGTCTCATCAACAGCATGGGCGCATATAGGGGGTCAAGGAGGAAATTTTGAATTTTGCTTTAAATATTTCTCTCCATTCATCTTTCTCCAGTCATGGCGCATATAGCATGTCAAGGTGGAATTTTCACTTAGCATACATCTTAGCTTCATCTTGGATTTGGGCGCATTTGATGCATCAAGGAGGAATTAATGCCTTAGCTTATGTTTTTACTTCACCTTGCACATGGGCGCATTTTGAGGGTCAAGGAGGATTTAACACTTAGCAACTTTTTTTAAAAAACCACCCCCTTTAACAAGTTTGGGCACATTTGAGTGGCCTAGGAGAAATTTATAGCACTTAACAACTTTTATCCATGCCTCTCCAAGTTGGGCGCATTCAAGGGAATTCAAGGGAGTCATCAGGAATTTCAAACACTTAGAAAAATCTCATATTGCCTTGTGGGCGTTTCTTTCTCCTCTTTCCTTGGGCGCATATGTGGTGGGGTCAAGGAAACTTAAAATTTTGTCTTCTTCCCTGCTTGTTTGGACGCATATGAGGTAGTGAGGAGGAATTCCAACATCTTTTGTCTTTTTCCTAGTCAAGTTGGGTGCATTTTACTAGTGGAGGAGGAACTTTCAACCTGTAATGTCCCCTTCTCATCAGTGATTAGCCTTGCAGTTCATCAGTCTATTCCGGAACCCGTAGACTAGAATGAGGTGAAATTAGGGTTTCTTGGCTTGGAGTTTGTGGCATTTCATGTTATTTACTATTTTTAGTAAATGCTAGTTGTGGCAGTTGCAGTTGTCTATTCTTAGTCCTTTGCAGTTGGAGCAGTTATTGTTATTTTGGTTGGTCTTCAGAAAGCTTTATTTGGTGAAAAATATTTAATTAAAGGCATTATGTTTAATTCACTGTTGACACCCCCCTTGGCCTAAGGAGATAACTTAAGTTGTTTTTAAAGTGGGGCCATGAAGGGTACGCCTTCATTATAAGGTTATTTATTCTTTATTCAAATATTTCCTCAACTTGAAATTGGACGCCACTTTTATAAATGTTACTTTTTGAATAAAGTGAATTTCTCATGAGGCTTTTGGGACGCCACTTTGAGAAGTTGAATGGTTTTTGGATTTCAAAGGGACTCCTGTGTCTTTTGATCTGCTTCTCAGGCAATTGAAGAGTTTTGGTGAGCTCTTTTTATTGAAGGCTTTTGCTCCAGCATTTCATCCATGAAAATTATGCTAAAGTTATGCTGTCGAAATGACAATTGACATATTGCTTCGAGGATGTCTACCTCCTAGCTTTTCATCCAATTTCGTGTTTGCAATATAACACCTAGTTGGCTACATTGCTGCTTCTCAACATCAGACTAGCAGATTGAGCATCAAAGATTGAAGATTTTGGAGTTTTTTCACAGTTCTGGTTTCCTGGTTTTTATACAGCTGAAGCTGATTTCTGTTCATAACTATTGGAGTGATTTTATTTTTGTTCTGGGTACTTGAGCAATCTATTTGTTGATACAAGGCGCCACTTTCCTCCAAGAATTGGAATTTAATTCCAAGTATTTAATTTTATCTTGCAAAATCGATTTCTTGAGGAGGCCGTACCATTTTGAGGTGCATTGGGATTCGTGCTAAATAATCTGGAGTCTTTGGTGGCTGTTTCTGGATTGTATCTTGGGCGCCAGACTTCTAGGGAGTATTTGCAACTTATTTCACGTCATTCGGAGGAGAATTGAGTGAGTTATGATCATTTCATTGATTCTCATAGTTGCAGATTGATATTTCCAGTTTACAGTTTTTGTATCAGATTTGAGAAGTTCTGATTTCTGATTTATTATCAGCTGTTAGAGAGTTAAACAATCATTGAAAAACATCTATTATTCTTGTGTTTGGAGATTATTGTAATTCCTATGTAATTTGCAGCTTATTTCTCATTTGTACAAACTGTAAACAGTAGTACTGTTCCAGTTTTAATTGCTGCAATTCTTTCTTATCTTCTCACATAAGTCCCCTGGATGGTTTACCGCCAGTGTGGTTAAATTGATTATAATATCTTGTACCCACTCATAGTGGTGAATCCCCACAGCTCTGTGGATGCCCGCCGCAGCGGACGAATTGTTTTTATTGTAATCTTTTCCCCCCACTGTTTGGTGGTAGTGTGGAACTGTTTCTCATGGCTGGTTATCCGCCTATCATTTCTTAATTTCAATTTTACAACACTCCGTCATATGTTAGCACCTCGCCCTCAGTGGGATCTTGAGTGCACATTCTTGACGTTGAGTAGTTTCCATTCCAAGTTCAGATTTCAGTTTGATGCTAACGCTAATCAAGTTGGCAAGTGTTGATTTGTATTGTGTAAAACTATCAAAAAATTGGTTAGCATATTTCAGTGGTATCAGAGCCGAAGACCCTGCCATCCTGTGGCAATTTGCAGTTGGTTAACTGATGAGTGAAAGAGACACTAGGCCATACACCAGAAGTCAGGCTAGAAATCAGCATCAGTTTCCGCCAGTTCCTGAGGCAGATACCTTCTCAGAAGCCCTAAGAGATCTTGGTAAATCAGTGGAAGGTTCAGATAATTCAGTGGAAGTGGTTGATCAGACAATTGTAATAATGTCAGAAACTGTAAGGAGAGATAATGAAGAAAGGGACAGAGTGGAGAAGAAGTTTGATGGGATGATAGACATGATGTCTCGATTGTTGTCCAAGTTGGACCAGCAAGCAGCTCAAAACATCATTCAGCCCCAAAATAACTCAACTGGAGAAAGGAGTGGAGTTAATGGAAATAATAATAGTGGCAGTCCTGAGGTGAATACAAGAGACAGAATTGTAGGTCAGCATGCTGCAATTCCTAGTGGGTCATCCTCTAGACCCCTTTTTCCCGTCTTTACACCAAGGGAAGAGCAACAACCAGTTGAAGCTGCTCCAAACTTTGCTGATGATGCACGTCAAGCTTACATGGAGTATGTTTCTTTACCTCTTGATTTGAGAGGTACTTGGACCTTTGATCAATACATGAATCAAAGGAGTCGGAGAAATGGTGGAAGGAATGATCAACGTCCTCCTACAGCACCTAGAAATGATTTCTACCAGGCATTGGGAAAGATCACTATGGAACATTTTGATGGTAGTAATAAGTGTACCGCCAGATCATGGGTACAAAAGTTAGATAACTACCTCTCTCTTAGACCTATGCCAGAAGAAGATGCTATCAAATTTGCTACTCTGCATTTAGATGGGATAGCTCATGAATGGTGGACTCATGGTTTGGTCACCCTTGGCCATAACCTAGTTCGCACATATGGAGAGTTTACCAATAAGTTGATTGAAAGATTTGACACCAAAGATCCAGAATTGAGATTTAGAGAATTGGCACAGTTGAAACAGCAAGGATCTTTAAAACAGCTATGTGGCTGATTTTCAGAGGTTGTCAGTAATGGTGCCTAACATTACTGAACGAAGACTTGTGGTTCTTTTTGCTGAAGGTTTAATGGAGCCTTTGAAGGGTTGGGTCAAAGCATTTGATCCACCAACATTAGATGAAGCTATCAAGAAAGCTAGGAGCATGGAGTTAGCAGCCCCAAGGCCTAAGTTTCACTCAAAACCATTCAGCCATAAGAAAGATAAAAAGTCTTCTTCAAATCTGCCCAAGAAGTTTCCACCAAGGCTGTCCGAAGAGCTCAAAGAACAGCTTAGAAAGGATGGAGTTTGTTACACTTGCCGTGATCCTTGGGTTAAGGGTCATCGTTGCTATGGAAGAGGCAAAGCTAATCGAATGGAGGGCTATTCTGATTATGGATCAGAATCTGATTCCTTTGATCAGCAATACGAATCAGTAAGTAGTGAAGGTGAAGAAGCTCCAGAAGACAAGTCCGAAGAGGTGGGAGATGGTAGTGCTTTTGCACAACTATCAAGTTTTCAAAAAAATGAATCCTTTAGGGTTCATGGAGTTGTGAATTCACAAAGGATAGTTGCCCTAATTGATACGGGAGCAACTCACAATTTTATTGATGAAGGACTAGTTGCTAGAAAGGGTTTGAAGACTGAAGAATTTGATGGTTTCAAGGTAATGGTTGCTGATGGTTTTACTATGTCTTGCACAAGGAAGATTCCTAACCTCTCCTTGCAATTGGGAAATCATGAGATTAAAGATGATTTTTATGTGGTGGGAATTGGAGACACTGATATTGTGTTGGGCATACAATGGCTGCGATCTCTTGGTGAGATCACATTGAATTTGCAAACCATGGAGCTGAAATTTCAGTCTAATGGAAGGAAGGTTGTTTTAAGAGGGATGTCAAATGGAGGCCCTCGAATTGTGTCTTTGAAAAGGATGGAAAGGCTGATCCGCCATGATCAGGTTGAATGGGCTGCTGAATGTATGGTTTTACCAGCTGATCCGGTTGAGGAAAAAAGGCAATATCATCCTGATATTCAAGCCTTACTTTCAAAGAAAAGTAAAGTCTTTGGAAGCTTACCTCCTGGAAGACCTCCTGAAAGAGGTTCTGAGCATGTGATTGAGTTAGAAGAAGGAGCAAAACCAGTCATTACTACACCTTACCGCTATCCAAAGAGGCAGAAAGATGAAATTGAAAAAGCCATCAAGGAGCTGTTGGAAAGTGGTTTTATTAGACCAAGCAAGAGTCCATTTGCTTCAGCAGTAGTGCTGGTCAAAAAGAAAGATGGTACAATGCGTATGTGTGTTGACTACCGTGCATTAAATCAGAAAACCATCAAGAATAGATATCCTATCCCTAGGATTGATGAGCTTATTGATGAGCTCCATGGGGCAATGTTCTTCTCAAAGATTGATCTTCGTTCGGGCTATCACCAAATCAGAATGAGGGAGGAGGATATAGAGAAGACAGCGTTTAGATGCCATTTTGGGCATTTTGAATTTCTTGTCATGCCTTTTGGTTTGACAAATGCTCCAGCCACATTTCAATCTTGTATGAACAAGATTTTTAGACAGCAGTTGAGGAAGTTTGTGCTCATCTTCTTCGACGACATTCTCATATTCAGTAAGTCATGGGAAGAGCACCTTAAGCATTTAGAAGAAGTGCTTAGCATTTTAGAGGCGGAATGTTTGTTCGCCAAAGAATCAAAGTGTGAGTTTGGGTTGACAGAACTTTTATACCTTGGCCACATTATCAGTTCAAAGGGTGTGAAAGTGGATCCAGAAAAGATAAGGGCCATTCTTGATTGGCCAACTCCAAAGAATATTTCTCATTTGAGAGGGTTTTTAGGGTTATGTGGATTTTATAGAAGATTTGTGAAAGGATATTCACATCAAGCAGCACCTCTCACAGATCTTACAAAGAAAGGAGCTTTCCTTTGGACTAAGCAAGCACAAGAGGTTTTTGATAAGTTTAAACAAATCATGAGTTCGTGTCCAGTGTTGGCACTTCCGGATTTTTCAAAACCTTTTGAATTACAATGTGATGCTTCAGGAGAAGGTGTTGGAGCTGTCCTAATGCAAGACAAACACCCTATTGTCTTCGAGAGCCGAAAGTTGAGAGGGGCAGAAAAAACTTACTCTATCTATGACAAAGAGATGCTTGCCATCATGCATGCTTTGTCTAAATTCCGTCAATACTTGGTGGGAAGTAAATTTGTTGTTAAGACTGACCACAATAGTCTTAAACATTTCATGCGCCAAAAGGATTTGAATGAAAGGCAGCAAAAGTGGGTAAGTAAACTCCAAGCATATGACTTTGACATTGAATATGTCAAAGGAAAAAATAATATAGTGGCTGATGCTCTTTCAAGAAGGCCTCATTTACAGTCACTTTGTGAGTTATCAGCAGATTGGAAGGAGTTAATTGCTGCTGATTATGTTAAAAATCAGTTTGCAACCAGCTTGTTAGAAGGTCATTTGGTTGATGAAAGGTATAAGTTGGTTGATGGGTTAATTTATTATAAAGATAGAATCTTTTTAGTACAAGAATCTAAGCTTAAAAAGAAGATTCTACAATCTTTTCATGATGTTCCCCTTGCTGGTCATCAAGGGATTTTCAAGACTTATAAGCAGATTCGTGAAAGATTCACTTGGAAAGGGTTGAAAGAAGAAGTCTTGAACTACATTAGAGAGTGTCCTATTTGTCAAAGAAATAAAAATGAACACTCTTATCCAGCTGGTCTACTTCAGCCTTTGCCCATTCCAAATCAGAAGTGGGAAAGTATTGCCATGGACTTTATCACGGGGTTGCCCAAGGTGCAAGGACGTGATTGTATATTTGTTGTGGTTGATAGACTAACGAAATTTGCTCATTTCTTTGCTGTTACCACTTCATTTACAGCAGCTCAAGTGGCTGAGTTGTTTTTTAGAGAGGTGTTCCGTTTGCATGGGTTGCCTAAAACAATTGTCAGTGATAGGGACAGCAAGTTCCTAAGTGTTTTTTGGCAGGAGATCTTCAGATTGAGTGGGACAGTGCTTACTCCAAGCACAAGTTATCACCCACAAACAGATGGGCAATCAGAAATTGTTAACAAGTGGTTAGAGGGCTACCTAAGGAACTATGTTTCAGGACAGCAGCGAGCTTGGATTAAATGGCTTCATTTAGGAGAGTATTGTTATAACTCTTCTTATCACATGTCAATTAAGATGTCACCTTTTATGGCTCTTTATGGTTATGAAGCTACTAATTTTGTTGATTTAGTGTTTGGTGATAGTAGAGCTCCACAAGCACTAGATATGCTACAACAGAGCCAAAACATTTTGAAGTCTCTCAAGGAAAATCTGCAACAAGCTCAAAATCAGCAGAAGTTATACGCTGATCAGCAGCATGTTGAGAGGTCTTTTGAAGTTGGGGACATGGTCTACTTGAGGCTTCAGCCATATAGACAATCTTCTCTCAAGTAGAGTGGTGCAGAAAAGTTGAAGCCACGTTTTTATGGTCCTTTCAAAATCACCAAGAGGATTGGTGAAGTTGCTTATGAGTTGGAGCTTCCAGCTGAAAGCAAAGTACATAATGTCTTTCATGTGTCTCGCCTCAAGAGGGCAATTGGGCACAATGTGGTGGCTACATCAGAATTACCTCCATTGGATGAGGAAGGTTAGTTAGTGTTGATTCCTGAGGAAATCCTTGATACTAGAGAACGTTCTTTGAGGAGAAGGACAATCAAAGAATATTTGGTTAAATGGAGGAATTTGCCTATTGAAGATGCTACGTGGGAAGGTGAATAGATTTTGTTGCATCCATCTTTTCAGTTGCTTGAGGACAAGCAATTTCGAGGAGGGCGGACTGTAATGTCCCCTTCTCATCAGTGATTAGCCTTGCAGTTCATCAGTCTATTCCGGAACCCGTAGACTGGAATGAGGTGAAATTAGGGTTTCTTGGCTTGGAGTTTGTGGCATTTCATGTTATTTACTATTTTTAGTAAATGCTAGTTGTGGCAGTTGCAGTTGTCTATTCTTAGTCCTTTGCAGTTGGAGCAGTTATTGTTATTTTGGTTGGTCTTCAGAAAGCTTTATTTGGTGAAAAATATTTAATTAAAGGCATTATGTTTAATTCACTGTTGACACCCCCCTTGGCCTAAGGAGATAACTTAAGTTGTTTTTAAAGTGGGGCCATGAAGGGTACGCCTTCATTATAAGGTTATTTATTCTTTATTCAAATATTTCCTCAACTTGAAATTGGACGCCACTTTTATAAATGTTAACTTTTTGAATAAAGTGAATTTCTCATGAGGCTTTTGGGACGCCACTTTGAGAAGTTGAATGGTTTTTGGATTTCAAAGGGACTCCTGTGTCTTTTGATCTGCTTCTCAGGCAATTGAAGAGTTTTGGTGAGCTCTTTTTATTGAAGGCTTTTGCTCCAGCATTTCATCCATGAAAATTATGCTAAAGTTATGCTGTCGAAATGACAATTGACATATTGCTTCGAGGATGTCTACCTCCTAGCTTTTCATCCAATTTCGTGTTTGCAATATAACACCTAGTTGGCTACATTGCTGCTTCTCAACATCAGACTAGCAGATTGAGCATCAAAGATTGAAGATTTTGGAGTTTTTTCACAGTTCTGGTTTCCTGGTTTTTATACAGCTGAAGCTGATTTCTGTTCATAACTATTGGAGTGATTTTATTTTTGTTCTGGGTACTTGAGCAATCTATTTGTTGATACAAGGCGCCACTTTCCTCCAAGAATTGGAATTTAATTCCAAGTATTTAATTTTATCTTGCAAAATCGATTTCTTGAGGAGGTCGTACCATTTTGAGGTGCATTGGGATTCGTGCTAAATAATCTGGAGACTTTGGTGGCTGTTTCTGGATTGTATCTTGGGCGCCAGACTTCTAGGGAGTATTTGCAACTTATTTCACGTCATTCGGAGGAGAATTGAGTGAGTTATGATCATTTCATTGATTCTCATAGTTGCAGATTGATATTTCCAGTTTACAGTTTTTGTATCAGATTTGAGAAGTTCTGATTTCTGATTTATTATCAGCTGTTAGAGAGTTAAACAATCATTGAAAAACATCTATTATTCTTGTGTTTGGAGATTATTGTAATTCCTATGTAATTTGCAGCTTATTTCTCATTTGTACAAACTGTAAACAGTAGTACTGTTCCAGTTTTAATTGCTGCAATTCTTTCTTATCTTCTCACATAAGTCCCCTGGACGGTTTACCGCCAGTGTGGTTAAATTGATTATAATTTCTTGTACCCACTCATAGTGGTGAATCCCCACAGCTCTGTGGATGCCCGTCGCAGCGGACGAATTGTTTTTATTGTAATCTTTTCCCCCCACTGTTTGGTGGTAGTGTGGAACTGTTTCTCATGGCTGGTTATCCACCTATCATTTCTTAATTTCAATTTTACAACACTCCGTCATATGTTAGCACCTCGCCCTCAGTGGGATCTTGAGTACACATTCTTGACGTTGAGTAGTTTCCATTCCAAGTTCAGATTTCAGTTTGATGCTAACGCTAATCAAGTTTGCAAGTGTTGATTTGTATTGTGTAAAACTATCAAAAAATTGGTTAGCATATTTCACAACCTTAGGCGTTTTTTCAAGCTCCAACATGAGCATGGGCGTATTTGGGACCCCAAGGAGGATTTAACTTTGACTTATGTCTTCGTGAAGAGTGGGCGCATTTAGGGGGTGGTGAAGGAATAAGCCAACACTTAGAAATTTTTCCTGGCTTCTTCCTTGACATGAGGGCGCATTTGGGGGTAGGAGGAGGAAGTTTAACAGACTTAGAAAATTTTCATCACCTCCATTTCTCGTTGGGCGCATTTGGCATGCTGAGGAGGATTTAACTTCAGACTTACACATTTCCTGGCCTGCTCGCTCATGTCTTACTATATTTAGTAAGTCCTCTGATCTTCATACCTTTGAAGCTTGGATTGATTTGAAATTCGCGCCACAGGATCTTCATGATCAAGTTGATCTGTTCACACTGCCATCTCGTGCTGACTTGCTATTTATAGCATATTTTTGGAGGTGATTTACTATTTATAGCAACTGCTTGATTTTGAGACTTCCACAACCCTGTTCAGCTTGAAATTTGAATGATGTGACCCTCATGGGATGACCTGCCTGTTCATACTGGCACCTGCTGCTGGCTTACTATTTATAGCCTGCTTCAAAAGTGACTTACTATAAATAGTAAGTGCTCCGATTGCCCTCAAATTTTACCAGTGGATAGCTCGAAAGATACTGATCGTAGTGGGATACACCAGTTTTCGAAAATTCTGGCATTCGACCCCTCATTTTAGGTCCCGAAGTTGGAAACCCTAATCTGACTTGCATGTTGCTTAAACGATCTTCGTTTGACCCTGTTTGTGTTGCATGTCGGTCAGTTTGTGATACTGAAGTGCTGGGGGGGGGCTGCTAGAGTGGATCTGCTAAAAATAGTAAGTTCCCGAAAAAGTGACCAACTTTGTTTGCATGTCACAATACTGCGTAGCTCTTGAAAAACCCATAAGGAATACCCTGACATGCGCTGAAAAGATTTGCATGCAAACCCTAAAAATAGCCTCTGAAGACGGCTCCTGAAAAAGTCCTGATCCTGGTTTGCATGTTACACCACTGCGAAGCTTTCGAAAAACCCACAAGGAATGTCTAGACGTGCGAAGAAAATTCCAACATGCAAACCCTAAAAATAGCCTTCGAAGGCTGAGTTCTAAAAGTCATCATCTCATCTTGCATGTTATATCATCGTGTAGGTCTCAGAAAACCTAGAAATATTCTTCAAACATGCATTGAAAAACTTTGCATGTAAACCCTAAAATTAGCTCCTGAAGGTGAACTTGCTAAAAATAGAAAGTTGTCCGTTTCAGCTCAAAACTTGCAGACAAATAGCTTGACGTGCTCTGGATGCAATGTAACGATCAAAATTTCAAAAGTGTTGAGAAAAATGTCCCAAATTAGGTACTTACTAAAAATAGTAAGTTGTCAGAATTCAATGAAATTTTGTTGGGGACTTGTTGGAAGCTTGCTAACTGTATTGCCAAACTCAGATTTCAACTTATTTACTCCATTTGACTCCAAACTGGCCGAAAGATTCAAAACCCTAATTCTCAGACTTAGCCAGAATTTCAATCTAGATGGGCACATCCCTGGAAAGATAGACGGAACAAAAGAGAGACGATAGCAAAACGAACTAAAAAAAAAAAAAAGCCAAAAGACCCGAACAAAGCAAAAATTAGGGGGGTCCCCATTTGCAATGGGGCGATGTGTGAAAAGGTCACAATAGGTACTCCTAACAAAATCAAAGGACCATGAGAGGTATGAAACTGCCCAATAACCGTCTCATAAATCCTCTAAGCAACAGTAATGAGAGAATTTGGAATGCCAATATCATACATCCATTGGAAAAGCAAGTGTCTTAGATTTGAATCAAAGGCCTTCTTGAGGTCTATGAAGCAACAAAAGGTTGTGAAAGATCAATGGCGAGCCTCCTCGATCATAGCTTGGGGTGTGAAGATGTGGTCAAAGGTATGATAATCTCCCTTGAAACTGGCTTGCCCATTAGCACAAAGATTACCTTTCTCCAAGTACTTGGAAAACTGCATATCCAACACTGGCATAAAGTTTTGCAAAAGTATGACCAATTATAATAGTCCTATAGTTGCCAAGATTAAAGAGATCCCTAGATTCATGAATAGGATGAATTATATGTTGAGACCAAGACTGAGGAAACCTAAACAAATAACCTCATTGATTTTTTTTGCCAAAGGTGAGGCTATAGAATCTACACTATATTTGATAAATTCATCTTGGAAGCCTTTGCAATTACCTGCCCAATTGGTACATAACTTTAGTATAGCCCTCCTAACATTACCGATGGTGAAAATGGTGGAAGAAGGTGGTGAAGTGGGGACCATGATAGTAGGTTAATTGGGCACATCGTAAAGAGAGCTAACATAGGAATCCCACAATGTGGGGCTAATGTCAGAGGCTATACCTGCAAGTTTCCTTGGAAGAAGAGTGCACCAAAAGTGTTTAGGGGAGTGGTGAAGATCAGCAAGGAGGGCAAGTCATCAAGAAGCAAGAAACTGCTACTTCTTGTGACAAAGAAGGCAACGGTAATCCCTACGGATGGAGGGCATGGAGGGAGGTTCATGAGATAGTGAAAACCAGATCCTTTAATGGAGAGATTTGCATTCATCATTAAACCACCAATTCATAGGGCAAGATCCATGGAGGCAAGGAGGGTGAGGAAGATGTATTATTGTAAAATTCCGAACCAATTTTTTCACTTTTTGGATTACAATAAGCAATGCAACACACATCCGTTAGGGTTAGCACTTAAACCAAAACGATGCGAAATACAACTCTAACCAAGAATGTACACTAGGATCCCGAGATGGGCAAGGTGTGAGCATATGGTCAGAGGATCTCAATGCATGCTGAAAAGTAACTCTAACCAAGAATGTGCCCAAGGTGGACGAACATATGGTCAGAGGATCACTACCAACTACAAGTGTTGAAAGTAAACTCAACACCAAGAATGTGCTTTCAAACCCGGAGTGGGAATGGAGCTACCACATGGCGGAGATGCTAAGTACTACAATGCAATTCAAATGTAAATTAAGTGGCAAGCCAGCCTCTTCCACTTATCCATTGGGTATTACAAAAACATGAAGAGAGATATTAAGAAATGCTGATAGTACTACTGTTCAGCTTACAAAGTAATAGGAAGTGCCTGCAAGAACAAGGATTAGAAGCTCTTCAATTGCTGCAATAGTAAATGTGACCTCCACCAAGCTTAATATGACTTCCTAACACCAACCCTTCACCAAAATGCAATTTACTCAAATCTGATATGACAGACCAGCAGCTGAAATGAAGCAATCAGCATCCCTAGACCCCACTAAAATACTCACAATTCACTCAATACTTGTCGGAATGACATGAGACTTGATGCAAACGAATGCTAGGATGATGACAATGAGATCCAAGTTGAGAAATGACCAACAAAATGCAGTATTATTTTTGTGCACACTTTCCAAGACAGCCCCAGAATGGTGCAGCCAAGAAGAGGGGCGATTTTTAATAATAAAATTCAAGACACCTCAATAAAATCTGGAAACTCCCAAGAAGGGGCGCCCCAAGCTGGAAAACCCAATGGAAAAACACCTAGAATGATATTATTCTTATTTCAAGAGATATGAGCAAATCTTACAATCAATTGTGATATTCAGCAACTCCAAAAACATGACTAAATGCAAGGAACTGAACTAATATGCTAGAAACTCAAATGCAATGCTGAAAAACAAACTCATTACAATCTATCTCTCAACTAGTTGCTATCTTTCAAGCAAGAAGACGAGCCAAGCTAGGAGGCATTCATTCCTCGAAGCAATCCCAGCACCATTCCGGCAGCATAACAATATTCAAGTCATAAGATAATGAAATGAAGACCCAAAGCTCCCTTTTATAATTTTGAGAAGACACTTCCAGATGCTTCTAGAAGGTGCGCCCACTCCACAAGATGCTTTTAGGGTTTTGACTTGACCAAGTCTTCCTTCAAGATGGCGTGCCTTTTCTTTAGTGATAAAAAACACTTTTAAATAAAACATAAACTTCTCCAAAGGTAGGCGTCCAATTTCTCTTAAGCAATTATTGACTTTAGAAATATAAAAATATTTCCTGATGATGCGTCCACCCATGAGGTCCCCTTTTTCAGAACAACTTAAAGTCTTGAAGCTAGGCCAAGGGGTTATAATATTAAAATATAACATTATTTTAATTAAAATACTTATCTCTCCAGAAAAAGCATCAAGAGGCCAAAACAACCATACCAACTGAATTGACTGCAAAAGGAGGCCAACTGAACTGAAGCCAACAGGACCACTGCCATAAATAGAATTTACTAAAAATAGTAAATTGGGAAAGTTGCTCAGATCAAAGTGCATGCGATACCATTGCGAAGCTTTTTGAAAACCCAGAAAGAATCTGCAATCCAAAATCCAAAACTCCGAGATGTAGCCGTCATTACTTACTAAAAATAGTAAGTCCGAAAAGGTTGCTCGATGCAGTTGCATGTCATACCTCTGCGAAGCTCTCCGAAAACCCAGAAGGAATCCAGAATCCAAACAGCCAAACTCCAACAAGCAAAACCCTGAATCTTCAAGAGAACCCACCAAACAGTCGAAAACCCTAATTCTGCCTCTGACTAGCCGACAGCACCCCGGGGATAGGCCATCAATCATTGAAAAGGGCAGTGCTAAAAATGGGGACATTACAATTATGTGGGTAAAAGATTCAAGGGCAGCATCCCAAATGGCTTGATGAAGGAAGTCATACATGGAGTCAATGGTAGGAAGAGCTAGGGAGTAGAAATCTGTCTAGAGAAGGGAGAGACAGGCTGAATAATCAAGGGTATAGTCATCTACAAAATGGATAGTGGGATGCCTAGTGAAAGGGGACAAGGTGGGAGAGGGTGTGTGTAATGAGCGAGAATTAGCAAGAAGGATGGACATCACAGCATGATCAGCAAGTGGGAGTTGAGGAGAAATAAAGAAACCATGGATATGGAGTATGAAGAACCTGCAGGTGAGAACATAATCCACAACATTCACACCACCACGTTGAGGAAAATAGGCGAATCTATCAGACTTAGGAAAGCAAAGGAGCTTGTTAAGAATGTTTATAGAACCAAATAGTAGAGGCATTTGACAAAGGACAGTCTTGAACACAAGCTTTATTAACCCTAACTTGGCTTACCTGCAACTACAGTGAGGTAAGTGTTTGTTTGCCTCCTCATGGGATCCGTCACCCAAACAAATAATGTGTAAAAAGAAAATATGTTTTTGGTTTCATATCTAATCATGGATGCCTGTCAAGATATGAGTGCTCAAAGTATAGTCGTCACTTTTTACTGTGTCAAAACTGCTCTCCTAATGATAACACAGGCTTATCATGCTCATTTTAAGCTGAACATGACAACCTACAAAGCTGACTGATGGGGTTCCCTGTAAGATTTTAAAAACCATCTGGTTTCTCTCTTATTACCCTTCATGGTTCTCTAGGATAGGCTGTTTTCTTCAAGGCTGCCTAAAACATCTTGCATTTGTTCATCTTTTGTCATCTGTGTTCAAAAACAAAATATGCAAGTCTATATCTTTTCTAGAAGAAGGAAACTGTACTGTATAATACAGTAGTAAAATCATAACCAGATTATATATATACAATTCTGTGTTGAAGATTCAACATGTCATAGAATGATAACTAGTTTACCAACTAGATCAAAGAAATTCTTACCCATATCTAGCAGTCCGAAGACAACATTGTGAATCTGGGAACTGTAACATCTAGGGGAGAAGACCCAGTATCCGCCAGGGCTAACTTCGCACAACTATAGAATTCAAACCGTACATCGAATCGAAAATTTTTTTTATGGGTTTTTTTCGCTCACGAGTTAAGTGCTTATAACTAAGGTTTTGGCTTCTGGGCAATTCGATCGAGTGCGGGAGTGTTGGATATGTGCGCGGAGGTCAAAAAGTCACCTTTTAGAGGTGCCGTCCGTTTGCCGCCACCTAATGTCCCGGTATCCGCCAGCTATAATTTCAATCAATTATAGCTGTTTTAGCACTTAAAATCCACTCAAATCATTCACTTTAGCACTTAATGAGCAGCTATTGGTGTTTTTGTAATTATTTATTCAATAAAATAAAGTTTTTTAATGGATCAAAATGAATTTTTTTTTGGGGGTTAAGTGAGCATGGAGGTGGCGGTAATTCAATGGGGGGCGGTAAGTGGGTCCTTTCCCCTATTGAAATTTGATCCATTTCAATGCAAGAGAATTGTCTAGGGTCTATGACTTTCATGCTTTTTCTGGATGTCAAAACTCTAGAAGTACAAATTTGGAACTTGTATATCAAAGGATAGAGGGTCCGATACATGGTGGGCTCTGCTAGTTGTGATGGCATTTGAAAAACTGGGGCATTTTTAATTCTAAAACGAGCCATTTGATGTTATTTTCAAAGCTAAATCAAAATAGGGCAAGTTATGCTAAGATAATATGAAATTATGTCATTTACACATAGATGCAACTTAACTGGATGACTCGATGCACTAGGTGTACACCAATCCTATTCTCTGTACATTCAGAACCCTCTTTGGCTAATAATTGTGAAAGTGGCTTTCCAAAATCTGGGCATAGAATAGGGTTCTTACTTTCAACACATGCTAGTCTTCCTACTATGCAAACTTGGTTGCCTAGTGTGGCTCCAAATGGGTATGGAAAACCCATCAATTAGTGTTCCCAACAACTGGCATCCCTCCCCTATATATATATATAAAATGGAAGAAAAAAAATTCTTGTACTCACAAGGGGATTCTGATTAATGGCATTTCATTAGATAGGAAAATTATGAAAATGGAAACATTCTGAGTCAGACAGAAAAAACTATGATATGAAGAATTTTCAGAATATAGACGGAAGAAACTATAAAGATAGGAACACTCTTGGTAGACACAGAATAAACTAAAAAGATAGGAACCATATCAGTAGATTAATGCTAGATGGCCTGTCAAGACTGCATTTCCTCATGACTGTTAGATGCTATCCAGGAATATTCTCTCCTTTGGATATCCACGATTTCAATGTGAGCTTAAAATTCATAAATTAGTTATCTGGTGAATTGTGTAGGTTTTGGGATTGCATAAGGGTCCTTTGCTAACTTTATCAGCTTAAGTAAATCATTACAACTTGGTAAACTAATCATCCTAAGAAGATTATTATTCTCAATTAATTCAGTAATCTTATCTGATTAATCATTCTTCACTGATTTAATCACATCAACTGGATCGTTATTATAAGTATCTTTAAACAGTTAGTTTCTCGTCCCTTAGTTTCTACCATATGATGCAGGGTATTATTCATAGCAAGAGCAACTCTTAATTCTTGTCCACATTAAAAATCGTATTGTTGTTGTTAGACATCTTACAGACTTTGCCAATTGCCTCTATATGCCCCAAAGTCACTCCACCATGCTGTCAAGGTATAAGTCAAAATGCTCACAAATGTAGTTGAATCTGATGTGTGATTAGAAGGGTCCACGACTGGGTAATGGTTGGGCAGCAGTCTCTAGTGACTCAGTGAACATGGTTGATCCTTGCCAATAATTTTTTTTGGAATAAGCAATTAATGGCTCCATCAAATCTCTCATGTAACTGTTTGGAACAGCTGAGTAATGTTGCTGTCTTGTCCGATCTACCATTGGGTGGAATTGTCAATTAAGTCATTTGAAAAGAAAATTGTACATTCTTTGATGCCTTTTGTGTTTGTCAGAAACTAAATTTTAGGACTTTTTTCCATACTCATGCATACGTATGCAAATCAGCTATTTCTATTTTTGAGTATTATTGTTTTGTAAGTTTAATTGTCTTTTCTTTGAATATGGCTAGATCATTGTGAATCTGTTAATCCTCACATTTAATCCTTCATTTTTTACAGGTATTGCTAAGTTTGTGTGGCCCTCCCTCCATCAAGTCTTTGTTGAATAGTGACGAGCAGAATGACACTACTACATCAAATTCAACTGAACAGAATTCGGGAACATATAAAATCGAAAATGGGCAGCAGTCAGATTCATAGATTTCTCGGATAATTCTTTGTAAGCTATAATAAAAGAAATCCTTTAGGCTGTTCATAAGATCGTTTACACGTATAGGAATCCACAAGTTAAATGTTATGTTAAATCTTGTGAGACTGTAAGAAAAGATTAGCAGCAATGTTTATTGTTTACCAAGTTGTAGCTAAGGACGAACATAAAGAAGTTATTAATTTTCTCATTTTCCGAGTCATGATCACAAGTATTTTCTCAACGTCCTTTTATAGTGAACTTGACTCAAGCTGCTTGTAACGCTGATACTTAATCCAGGTTGCCTTTTATAACTTGTGCCGTTTATTTTAGATTTATACAAGCTTCCAGGGCAATTTTGCTTTTCTTCTGTAAGAAGCCAAAGATGATCTGTTTTTATTATAAAACAATAAGATTAAGCATATGTTAAAACCACTTACAAGCTACGTTTACTACACAAAAATAAAGTATATTTATCATTTTTATATTCATGATAATCCTTTTAAGAATATCATAATAATATATTTTTTCTTTTTTGCTGATTATATTTGAAAGGAAAATAATGTTTTCTTAGGTTTTGGCCTAGGCCAATCCGATAAAATGCATACACATAACCACAATTAACGTAGACTAAATAATGATGAGCCAGACATTGATAATTTGAAATAACTGAATGCAGGAAATGTAATTAGTTTGATAACTGATGAATGGCATAAGGTTCTAGAGAATGCTATAAGACCTTGAAAACCATGCCTCTTTGTCAGTGTGACTGATTGGAATTTATGCTAGATTTTTCTCTTGTCAACAGACAAGTTTGCAAGCCTGGGAATGGTTCATGGCTGCAGATATGTGTTGTACCCCAAAATTAAAATTTTTGTTACACTTAGATATTTTGAAGAAATCAGTAGAAGTCTTGTTAAATCAGTCAAAAAGGTCAAAATTTGGGTGTGCATGTCTTGCATGAAGGGTCGAAACACAAAACTTTCAATTTCTGACGATCTGGGTCTGCTAAGAGCAGCTTAATCTACAAAACCCAGATCTCAGTTTGTCATCCTTATATTTTAGGAAAATTGCTATTTTTAGAAATTTTCTAAAATTAGTAACGTTTTCTAGGTTTCTTTCGAAATAGATACTGGCAAAATTTTCTAAAAATAGAAAGTTGGTCCAGCAGGGTCCGAACTGATTTTGATTGGCTCAAAACACGTCCATATCACGCTGGTGCAGTTAGAATCTAAAAATAATCAGTTTTGCCCTACTGGGTCTATTCTGCTTTTTCAGAAGCATATTAGGAGCTTTGAGGTCATCAATGGAGGTCATTCGACTGCCAGGCGTCAGTTTCAGCACTCAAACTTTCAGCAAAAGGTGAAATGATGAAGTTGTCACGAAGAACGGAGAATCAAATTGAAAATTTATGAAAATTTTTTAACACTGCTGAGTTTGGGCGCCCCTGTTGGAGAAAGGCACCCACCTTTTTAGAACACCAAATGTCAAAATTAGGGTTTGCGCCTCTAGTCAATCTTGTTCAGTTCTCTGCCAACTCCGTGATGGATTCAGCGGTGTAGTTATCAGATTACTCAGTCATCCGGAATTCAACGCCGAACGGGGGTATCCACGCTGAAGTCAGAATGAGAGGAAATGAAAAATATCAAAATTTGACTAAGTATTGGCAAAATGGGCACCCCTGGTGAAGAAGGGTGCCCAACTTTTTGGAGGGGTAAATTCAGCAGTCATGATCCAAAAGTATTCTCAATCTTTTCAGATTCCGCCCAGCTTCGCGATGCCTATCTTCGTCAGCATATTCAATTGGTTGTCTTTCGGCAAATTCAGATCAAAGATGAAGGTTCAAAATGAAGGTTTCAAACTTGAAGTTGAAAATTATAAAAAATGGTTTAAGTCTGGGAAGAATGGGCGCCCTAGGTGAAGAAGGGCGCCCAAGCTTTCAGGTGGTCAAATGAATGAATTTGCAGATAAGGCTCTAACGTGATTTCGTCTCGGTTGATTCAGCTTTCCAGCAAGATATCCAGCACATCAATCGAAGTTCACAGTCACCAGATACGAGCTGAACATAGAGTCCGATGAAGCCTGAGAACTAAGTTTCAGAAGCAAGCAACAGGAAATGAAAAATAAACTAACTCTGGTAACAGGGGCGCCCCCAGCCAAGATGGGTGCCCAAACTTTTGGAGGCCTTAAACCCACTTTTTGGTGAACGTTCCAGAAAACCCCTCTTCATATTTCGTCAGCTTCGCGATGAGCATAGTCTTCAGTCAATCCTACGCTCGGAGCTCCAGATTCAATAAGATCGTCTGTCAAAGAGGAGTCAATGAAGAAATTTAAAAGTCATAAAAATGGCTATCTTTGGGTGAAATGGGTGCCCCTTGAAGGAAAAGGCACCCATGTTTTCGAAGGTCGAAATGAAAGATTTTGCCAGAGGTGCCTCCAGAACTTCTTTCTCAGAATCAATCAAGCTCCGCAGTGAAACCTTCAGCTAGCCTGACAAATCAATCTGCCAACGGGAAATCAGAGGCGAAGTAGCATGTCAAAATAAAGGAAATTTGAAAATGTTAAAATTTTGGCTATACACTGGAAGAAGTGGGCGCCCCTGGTGAAGAAGGGCGCCTAAATGTTCATGCCTTAGACAAATTTTTGAGATTTTTAAAAAAATTCAAAATTGCAAGAGGAAGGTGGCGTCCAAGTTCAAGGAAGCTGAGTTTTAGGGTTTTGGAAATAAAAGCAAAGAAAGCAAAACCTAATCCAAAGCCCTAAAGTCTATTTAACATCATTCTTTCATATATTTTTCATTATTTTTGTAGGTAGCATCCAGAGGAGAAAGTTGGAGCTGCAAGTTTGAAGAATTTTTGTGATTCAAGAATCCATCTTTGCTGGTTTTACATCAGAGTTTTCAGATCAGCAAGCATAAACCCTTGCTTTTTCAAGCTTTTTGTTCCAGAAGGTCGAATTTCTCAAGCAGAAGGCCAAGGCTTTCCTTTTTTCAGTCATCTGGGTCTTTTTGTCTCAATCTTCTGAAGAATTTTTCAAGAACTTCATCAAGTTGCAGCAAGTGCTTTTATTTTGCATGTCAGTGAAAACCTCAGTGCATTCAAATTTCAACCATCTGGGTCCTTTCCAATCAGTCTTCTGAAGAAAACCCATATCGCAGCTTTTTTTTAAGAAAGTTCAAAATCTAGGGTTGGCTGCTTTTTTCGATCAAACGTCATGGTTTTGCAAATCTAATCAACTGGTTCCATTTCTAATCTTGTTCTGAACAAAACCCAAATGCTAGCTTTTTTTGGGAAAAATTGAAGAAATTAGGGTTTGCTGTTTTTTCAGGAAAAATTCAAAATTTTCAAAAACGGACGATCTGGGTTGTCTTGCATCGATATTCTAAACAAAATCCATATCTCAGAAAAATTTCTCAAAAATTTGTCCGTTGGAGCACAAAAATCAGCATTCTAAAAATAGAAATTACTCAAAACTTGTCAGGACTAGGGTGAGTTTACAGTCATTCTTCAAGTTTTCCGAAATGGAGTACACTCCCAATGTTTTCAAGACTGAATCAACTCTCTTTCACAATTACATCAAAACGCTGAGACGGACTTGCATCATATCAAGCCGGTATTCGATCTACATGCCTTGGAGAGAGCAGGCAACACTTCAATCAAGAACTGGGACATTTTGGGCTCCTCGCAGCAGCGTCTATTCCTATATCAGTTCAGAGCCTTGAGTTCGTAATCGCTTGCATTAAGCATTACAACCCGGCTACAAGGGAGATCCAGTCAGCAAATGGCAGATTGATTTGCAGTCTAAAGCTTGATATGATCGAAAAGTGTTTTTCCATTCCCCCGTGGCCTGAAAGCGTAACTATCTCAAAGGGTGAATGCGAAAGGATATGGAATATGCATAAAGATAAATATAGCAAGAAGATTGCACAGAGTGAATGAAAGAAAAACATAAGACTCTGCGGTCCGCAGTTCGTGATGTCGCAAAGTTAGCGGCCAATGAGGTCGAAGATTTCCTGAGATCTATTGCAGATGCTGAAGATATTCTTGAAAAGAGGTGTTTTGCTGTTGATGGCATAGATGCACCGAACCGGGACACAATCTCTAACTTCCTAGCGGATGTGATCGAGCTTTAAAGCAGCTTTCTTCTAGAAGCTTTCTTTCCCGCTTTCTTTCTATTCTTGGAATAATCATTATCCATTCTTTGAGAAGAGAAAGAAGATAAGATGTAATAGTTGGCGTTTCCCGCTTTTTCTGCTTTCTTATGGTTTTAGATGTTATCTTCTTTCTAGATTTAGTAATAAAGCTTGCTTGCTGAGCAAACCCTAGATTGTGAAAGCAAGGAGATTTTAGGGTTCCCTACTCCTCTGCTTCTCTATAAATAAGAGTCTGTGCTCATTTAGTTTTTTTAACCGTGCTAGTGAGAACAAAACGCTAAGCCTATTGTGCCTTCTATTTGTTGCTCAAGTATTGTTCAATTGTGTTGTGATAGCAAATTGTTGAGCCTCTTTAGCCAACAAGGAGTTAGTGTGATTGTTGTTTTCTATTGTGTTAAGAATAAGTTTGCAAGCTTCTTTAGCTGCAATTTCTTGTTCAAGGCATGTTAGAAGTGAGCTTTGTTCCAGAGATTTGAGTAATAAAATCATGAGCCTCTTTTGCCTTGGTCCAAAATCTCAGATTTCCGTTATCTATGTTTGACTTTTATGATCTTTATTTCAGCTTACAGTGAAGTGTGTAGGTGTTAGTTGAAAGAGAGATTATTGAAGTATTTTTGTCAGAAGATCTACCTTGTTAATTTCTAACTTCTCTTGCTCTGCTATTACTTGAGAGGTTAGGAGCGTCTTTAGTTTAAGTTAGTCGTAGTTGAACTTCTTATCAGAAAATCTCAAGCTGCGGCGTTTGTGTTTAAAAAACCTTGTGCTCTAAGCTGATAAAAAAGATAGGCAACTTAGTTTTAGTTTACTTTCTTTCAAACACCATCAGCAAGAGGGAGCTTCCCCTCCTAATTTGAAGAGCAATTTATCTATGCATAGCTGTCCGTTTTCAAATCCGCATTCCAGAGGTGCGAATTTAAACGCCAACAATATGTACATGTGCATCAGATTCATCTCGGTAGTTTGCAGAGTTGTGTTATATAATTTTGCTTGATACTTTGTCCTTTGCTCCATGTTTTCTGAGAATTTGGGGATTGGCAGTATTAATAAATTTTGTCAGGTTGTCATACAACAAAGCTGTGAGGGCACTACACCTTGATCAACCTTGGGAAATTGAAAATTTTGCCTCTATCAATATAACTACTTGGAAATTTGGGTTAATTTTTTTGCCTTGTTAGAGGCCAGCTTGCAAATGTGTACTTGTGCTCCAAATTCATCTTGGTAATTAGTAGAGCTTTGTTTTGCAATTTTGCCTGATACTTTGTCCTCAGCTCTTCCTTTTCTTGGAATTTGGGGACCAGAGTTATTAATAATACCTTGTTAGGTTGTCATATGATTGAGTTGAGAGGGTAATGCCTTGATCTGACTTTTTGAAATTGAACAATCTAAAAAATAGTAAGCAAGTGTCTAAGATGCAATTATTTTCTTTATTTTTATTGCAACAAATTAAAATGCATTGCTATTGATTAATCCAATGCTCTAAAACGATGTATGCTTGAATTCTACTATGGGATGATTAGAATGTATGCATTAAATGTCTTTAAATACTAACACAACATTAAATCATGTCAAAAATGTGTTTAGTTATGTAATGTCCCCTCCAAGTTAATCATTAGTCATCAGTGAAGTTAGCCTATCATTCTGACCCTCGTAGGCTAATAAGTTGGATAGAGGGTCTTCTGAGGTTTGTATTGTCTCCAGAGTTTAGTGGTTTCTAGTCTTGGCTTCCGTTTGAGGTTTACAGGACTTTGCATGCTCTACTTACTATTTATAGTAAGTAAGAAGTTGATAGAGAGTGACCCTTACTATTTTTAGTAAGACATGTGGTCGTATGAAGATTCATCAACTTAGCCCCCAGTTCAGATGGCGTGATGAGATATTGTGTATTTAAGGAGTTATTAATATTTATTTGGCTCAAATAACATTAATAAATTAAAAGGTGATATTATTAAGTTATAACTTAAACTTAATAATTGAGGGTCTAGGCGTCATGAGGACGGGGCCAGTTGAATTAATTAATTACTGGGCGCCAACTTTGATGTATTTAGTGAAATATTTAAATAACACAAAGTAATAACATTTAATGTTATTAAATGGTGCTTTTTGGGTGAAATCGACCCTCTTGGAGAATTATATATATTTTACCTTGGAGTTCGAGCCATTCATTCTATTGAACATTTGGAGTTGATAAAAATTTGTCTGAGAGAAAGAAGCCAAGGGTTTCATTCTTCGAGCCATTGGAGAACAATACATTCTTCAGTGTTGTAGCCATTTGAGGTGGTGAAATATCCATTGAATCTGGCATTTGGGAGTACTTCACACAGAGGTTCTCATTGTGCAAAAATCAGAGTTTGGAATAAGGGTTTCAGAGCATAATAAAGGGAGTTTTAGAGTTATATTGAAGAGAAGAATCAGAAGTAAATCATTCGTGGTTACTAGCATCCATTCCAGGAAGAGTCGGCTTGCCTTTTAAGTATTATTTGCAGCCTTATTTGCAGCAAGGAGGCAGACTTTTCAAAAGGGGTGATCTAGGTCAAGGAAGCCACATAAAAATTACAAGGAGGTGTGCCTAGGTTGGGATAAGCCAGTTACAAAAGATTTGGGGAAAAAGAATGCAGCCATGATGAGAATCAAAATTGTTTATGAGTTGCTTTTTGTTTGCAATCTCATGGCAGCAATAGATATCAATCAATCATTCCGGGTATGCTTGTAATTTGTTCTTCTCTGCAAATAGTCAATAAAATCAAACATCGGGAGTGCTGCAATCTATTTAGTTTTCTTGTATTTCTTTATTTTAATTTCCAGCATTAGTCTTATTATTTGCAAAAACTCAAAAAAAGCAAAAACCCTCGAAAATACAAAAAAACTTGCAAAACAAACAAACCAAAAACAACACCGGCAGTTGGGGTTAGACGAGTTCTTACAAGTTAGCTCAAGGTAAAGGGTAAGATGGGAGGGCGAGAGGGGCGGGTGAGGTGTGTCAATCAATGTAATATGAATTTTAAATTAGATGGGGACAAGTTTGTGATTACAAGGTTGCCCCTACGCCCATACAAATGTCTTGGAATGGAACAATAGTCGAATCCAAGTAGTAAATGGCTAAATGGAGGTGGGAAGGTGGGGGGGGTGTCAATCAACGTAATGGGGTGTGCAGGAGGGGGGGGGCAACGGGGGGAGTGTTAATCAACGTAATATGAATTTTAAATTATATGGAGACAAGTTTGTGATTACAAGGTTGCCCCTACGCCCATATAAATGTCTTGGAATGGAACAATAGTCAAATCCAAGTAGTAAATGGCTAAATGGAGGTAGGTGCATAAATAAGAGTGCAAATAGGTGGATAAGGTGAATGTGGAAGAGTGTGTATATGGATAAGGTAGGATTAATTGTCTAGGGTATATGTGTGTATAAATAGAGGCAAGGGGATGAGACCAACTTTGCACAATATCATGCCATTTGTCATTATGTACATGTATTAAGACATACCTCAAAATAGACACAAAACTAAATGGCAATGACATAGGTATGCAAATTTTACCATTATATTTTCCCTCCACTTTGAGGTGTATGTGAATCTTATAATGATATTTCAAAGTACGTGGGACACATAAACATGCATGTAAAGTAAATGCTCAAACACTAGAAGGATATTATCGTGTGGTTTATATAAAGTAATGGACCTTGCAAGGATATGATGATGGGTTTGCCTTTTGTGTTTGTATTTTTTCATAAAATGAGTCTCAATGAGCACTTTAGTTGTCTAAAATATAAGAATATTAGTAATAGGATATGCCTCCTTCCCTCACTTCCCTTGCCCCTCCCATTCATAGTAATTGGATATATCCATAGGATACAAGGAATTCTTGAAAGAGGAAAAATAGTAAATAAAAATAATATAATCTAAGCATGTAAGTGAAATCATATAGCAATAAGTGTAAAGCATGTAAACACATCATGGATTGGAGATACGAATGAATAAAAATGTTGCATCCTACATGGGCAAGAAAATGGTGGTGGGATCCCCAATGACCCAACAACACCCATGTATAGTATATTGAGTACTAGGCTATGTGTACTCCCCCAAATATGGCATCCAAAATCATGAGCACACATGTTGATAGGATTTAACCCCTATATTGATAGAGAATCAAAACTATGGGAAACAACCCAAAATAGAAGGTGAGAAGCCAAAATAAGGAGCAAGGCTCCAAAATCAGGAAGTAGAGAACGTAGGAAATACTTGGAAATGCAACCAAAATGGCTCAAAGGAGCATAATAATATAAGATGTAATTGTGAAAACTTAAATAAAATAAGAGGCTCTATATGGGCAATATAATGCAATGAGGTGCAATAGTGTCCAAAAAGGTAAAGTTAATGCTCGTCATGCCGAATGATTTATTGATAATGATACCAATGTAAAAGGGACGGGATGCATGAATCCACCCATGTGTAAAAGGCAAGGCAATTATGGACCAAATGTAAAGGTGGGGCAACATGGTGACCCTATTATGACTCAAAAGGTGTAACATGTCAATATGTAAGTGTGAAAGCATATAAGTGAAATGAAATAATGTGAATGTCAAAGGTGCAAATATAGCTAAATGTATTGAGATTAGCAAAATAGCTCAATGGAGCTCATGAAGTAAAGGGGTATGAAAAGGCAATAATATATGGAGGGACCTCAATAGTAATTTTATTTTTTGAGTGCATGATAATTGGATCTTTCAATTTTTGTAAGATATATAAAGCCAAATACATTAGTGTCATGCTGGAAAGTAATGAACATACCAATCCAATTACGTTGAAACTTATATCTCAACTCCTTTATATCATTTGGATTATTGGAATTTATGTCAAAGACTAATTCTTCGATTTGAAAGTCCCATTAAATGATTCATTTGGTATGTATCTTTCTCAATTGCCTTTGATATGTGTATAAACTATCCAAGCATTTACTTGTCTCTCATCAAGGGTTTCGAGGGCTTGTAAATGGTGTCCCCATATGTATAGTTATCAATAATGTCACAAAGGGAAACATGCAACGATGGAATTTGAAGTTTGAGAAGCATTAAGGCTCATGTACCTGTTGGTAAGCGAATTGACACTTGAAATGATATTGACTCGCCCAATGGAAAGTGGCAATAACGCACCAACAATTGGAGAGATTGCTAGTGAACCTACAATCTTCCTTTGCGTTTGAGAGGGGCAAGTTCCTCGTATGATGGGGGTATTTGTAGTTTTTGTGTACTTTTAACCTGAAAGTACATAAAGGAGAAAAGGAAAAACTAGAGGAAAATGACTAATAGAAACCCCAACAATAGACATACGAATATCAGACGAGATTTCACAATGGATATGACAAATTACAAAGAGGTTTTGAACACATAGCATGTTTTGATATGCAATGATGATGAAAGATAGATGACAAACCTCAACATACGAAGAGATATGACACTTCAACACATTCAAACCAAGATACCAGGATATGAACGTTTTTCATTACATCAATTACATAGATTACCAGTGGTTTGCACAATCACATAGAAGGATAACTGATTTAACACACGGAAAATCACCAATGATAACACATGAATACATTTAGAACATACGAACCAAATCATTCTTCATTATCTCCTTGAAATTATACAATTCCAAAAACTCTTCTATACAAATTGTCAAGCCAAAAAAGGTCTTGATACAATCTCTTTGAAAAGTTCTCAAAAGTTTTCCCCTATTTGCAAAATGTCTCCCTTTTTACATTAACAAAGCCTTACATTTATAGGCTTTATTGGATAACCACCTTGTAACTACCTAGTAACTACCCCAACTACCTTTTTGAAATACATTGCCTTTGAAAATATTAAACCTTATTGATTAGAATTTACATCATTTTTGTAGAAATAAGGTCCAATTTTTAACTCTTAGTTACATTAAGTGACATGAGTCACTTTTTACAAAAAAGGTCACTAAAAACTTGTAGCTTTTGAGTTATAGGTTGTTCTTAGCATACTTTTCATCCTCTTCTGCTTCACTTGAAATGCACCCACATTAGTCTCGACCTGAATTCTTTCTTCAAACCATCAACCATTATTTCTAGCTTAAACTTTCCCATTTGCTCTAGAACAATTTGGTTACCCTCTCTATCTTTCAACAAGTAGAAAGAAAAATCTTCCTAAGTGAGTTCGACAAGATCCATAGACACCTCATCCTCATTAGCATATAATAAAGGTTTCACACCCTTGGAATACATAAAACCAGAATAAGTTTAAAGAATATGGTGTCCACTCTAATCAATTCTATCCACACTGCTTATACAAATCCTCATAGCTCAACGTTCTTAAGAGAGAGATCTGGAGTATGCACGAAACATGAATCTCCAAACATGTCACAAGGTCCACATTTTCTATTAAAAAAATCTCTATCCTTGCACAATGCAAAGTTGCCACCTCTTGAAGAAAACACCAAATTGTCCATGTTTATATATATTTTTTTCAAGTATACTGCGATTGACCCCAGAGTTCCTCCAAACTATTAAGAATTAACTACAGGATTTCAAGGATATCCACTCCAATTACATATATTGAGCATCTTCTTCTTCCATAGATCTGCCATTATTGCATATCACATTATAATGTTAGGCATTACATCTGCCATTTACATTTGAAGCAGCATATACAAGGCCCGGTTGTCATTCCCATTTTGAGCATACTCTCCAACCAATACATTCCATGAAGTCATTTCAGGTTTTATACTTTCTTATTTCACTCCAAATGTATCTAGTGCAAGAAGAATGCTCGTCGAATAATGTTAAATTTGTCAGACCCTATAAAGGTAGCACCATAATGAAGGCCATCAAAATTACACCTGTGACCTGTGTAAAAAAAAAAAAACCAACTGCAAGGCAAATAAGTTCCATTGGTTAATCGATAGGAAATATGACATCAAGTCATTATTGCTTCCATCTGCTTCTGTATTCCTGCAAAATCTTTTAATACCATGGATTCATTCTGAATGGAAGAATGAAGAGTTAACAATCTTATTGAAGCCAAAAGAAAAATTTGCCAAACCAATTTCTCCAAATTTATGCAAATCCCATCAAAAAGTCCCCATTTTGCCACAGGCACCAAGTCTACTGGCAAAGATTGTTGAATTCGGTTTTACACTTGTCTATTGCATTTGCTTGAAAGTTTCTAAAGCATTTTCAAATGAATTTTGTGCATACTCTGCACAAGGAGCACACCATGAGAAGAATTCTGATCAACAGTTTGCAAGCCTTGTATATGCTTCCAGCTTTGCATGCATATTGACTGGCACAAAAAGAATCGAAACTAATCTCTTTACAGATGCTGCCTCAATCCATTCATAACAAAATGCAAATACAGAATATTTTCAATTCGTTTCAAAGCTTCCATCTTGGTGCGAGTAGAGAGGATTTGGAAAAAGTCGTGGAATTTGGATTTATAACTGCCAAATGCATTTTCTTGAAAGTTTCTAAAATCTTTCCATTTTGTCTATATCCTGCAATAACGGCATTCCGTGAGACTATATTAGTTTGATGCATTTTGTCAAACAGCTCGCTGCCTTGTCTATGCTTCTAGATTTTGCATGCATGCCTACGAGGGCATTTGCAGCAACAACCCTCACAAAATTCCTCTTATCCTTTATGCTATGATGGGTTTCCATACCACATTTTAAAATCCCATTTTTCCATGGGCAAGGAGGATGCTGGAAAAGGTCGTGGATTTTGGACATTCGCCTGCCAATTGTATAATCTTTAAAGCTTCTAAAATATGTTCAACAAGAATATTTTATGCGTATGCTGCAATCTGTCTACCCATGAAAGGGCATCCCTCTAAGATGGCTGGTTTGTCCTTCTATCTTCGCATGCATGTATACCAAGGAAGATTACCACAATAACATCTGACAGAGCTCTTTATTTATTATACATTCAGACTGGCATGGGGTCATTCTAAAGCTCCAATATTGACACGGGCTATGAGAAGATTGATACAGGTCGTGTAAATCACCTTTATTTGAGCAGCTTTGACATGAAAATATACCGCAGACATTTCAACTTTTCTTTTCTCTGTAGTTTGAGCAAGATAATTGGGTAAAAGAAGCATAATCTCCAGACACGGGATGGCAATGAGAATTAACTGTCCTTCAAACTTCACTTGCCTTGAATGATGCCAAAAATGTAGGAGAGAAGTTGTACGTTGAGGTTTCTTTGTTTTTTTTTACCACTTCTTCCTTTAAAAATAGGAACAACCAATGAAAATTAGTTATTCAAATCCACAATCTTTTTCTTGAAGTTAGAATTTTGGGTTGTGAACTCACAACCTCTTTTTCTAAGTTAGGATTTTAAGTTGTGATTTTAGAGTTAGAATAAAATTAAATGTAAGTTTAATTAATGTGAATAAAATTAAATGTAATTTTTTTTTAATTGTTGTATTTTAGTTTTTATTTTTATATTTTGCATTTTGTTTGATTAATAGCATTGGTTTTTTTATATGTTTTGGTTATGTAATGTAAATATCTTGTTTCATGTTAAATATTTGAAAATAAAATAAATTAGAATAAATGTTTATTGTTTGGTGTTATTTTTTTTCAAAAAAATTAAAGTTGAATACATTTGAATATTTATATAATGAACGAGAGAAGGAAGTAATTTATGAATTATTTGTACTAGACATAACTATGACTAATAAAGTTGAAGTTGAATTTGTTCTTTAGAATATGTATTTGCTAAGCATTAAATAATCAAATGATTTATTATTAAAAATAATTCTTAGATTGATTCTAGTTGATTTTGAATTTGATAGTGAAATCTTCATATTATAGTTGAAGTTAAATATACTACTAATATAATAAATATATTATATTCTAATTTAATATTAGTTATTTATAAATTATATTATATAAACTAAGCAAATAGATAATATTGTAATATTAATATATTTTAAAATATTGTTATAATTATTAATATAGTGATTTACTATTATATTAATTATATTAATAGTAATAATATAATAATATTAATATTATAATTAACATAGTAGTCAATTAAGATAGTTTATTAATATATATAAATATATATATGAAAGGAGAACCTACAAAATAAAATAACCTATATTATATTGTATATAAATCTATTACCTACATAATATAAGTTAACTTATTTACCTACAAATTATTACCTATAATATAAGACATAAATAGAAATAGTATATATATATATATATATATAATGAAAAGAAGAAGGAGCACATATATAATCAAATTATACCATAAAATGTTAAAAATATAGATAAAGATATTAGTTTAATGGAAATAATAATACATTTTTTATTTTTTTTTATTTTAATAGTGTAAATCCAAATCTATATATAAAATAGTTAATTGTTTTTTGTAAGATTTTATTTAATAAAAAAATAACAATTACATACATTAAAAAAATTATTCTTAAAAAAATGTCAAAATAAATCACATTTATTTATTTTAGAAAGATTTAATGAAATGATTTTATAAAGCAAAAAAATGAAAAATCATTCCTTAAAAAAATGTTTAATTTGTTTTATCCACCAATAACACACAAAACTTTTTTAACCAATCATATGCACAAAAAGTAATTTTTATAATTTATAAAGTTAAATACTTTACAAATTGACTTTACAAAATTGAATTTTATTTTAATTTTTGTTTAAATATTGTTTTGGATTGGTTGAAAACTAAATTATTAATAACTGGTTAACTAAAAAAAGCCAAAGTCATTACAATAGTACTATGCTAAGTACTAATAACTTCATTTTAAACTCCAACCAACTTCCCTCATTTGAGTTTTTAATTACTTATTTAATTAAACTAAGTAATTAATTCATGCACTATTTGAAAAGTCTAATATGACATGAAACACTTCTTATTTCCATCAAACCTTTATCACGCTGCAACCATTTGAAGCAACCATTTGACATAAAATATTTCAGATCAATTGTGCAACTGGAAACCTTTATAATCCACAATCTTGCCAATAGAGAAATCTTCATAACTTTTGATTCACTACATATTTTTGCATAAAAAATTGCTAGCTTGTTCAAAATATCATTAAAAGGAAACCCATCACAAGAAATCTTTCCAGCTCTTCTGAAAATTGGTATTTAATTGTTTTCATGATCCCATGCACAAAAAATTGAAGCATTAAAATATCTTAGCCTGTGAAGATTCAAGACACAAAAACTAGCAATATTGGCCAAAATACCCTTAGTATCATCCCTATTAAAGGAATTCATACCAGCTTTCACTGATTTTAAAAATTAATTATTTTCATGAATTTCGCCACTTTTCGCCATTGCACCCGATTTTAGACTTAAGACCCCAAGGTTGTTGTGATAAATTAGGCGAAACCAATTGACATTAGCGAAGAACACTTGAATTATTTTGAAGGATGATGAGTGATTTGGCAAGATGCTTAGAATTTGTGGGTGATTAGAGATATTTTTTTTACTAGGAGGCTCTCAGCTCAAGGTTTTTGAATCAAAAGTTTAAAACTTACCAAGTTTAAAAACTAGGTTAACAGCTGGCTCTGATTGGGGACAAGGACTACAAAGGATGCAGGATGAACCCAAAATCTATGTGGAAATAAGTGCTTTATTCATTGGGCAATAGTTAATGGGATTCAACATAGGAGAATAATTAGAGAGATGCAAGCCAAAAATGGAACAGGCACAACAAAAACTTCTACCTAAAATATGTACATGGTAGGTACCCCTACCTCAGGCTGCTCAATGATGATTATACAAATCCATTAACATGCTAAGAGAAATAGGAACCATTGCGGAAAAAAGGTGTGTACCTGTATAACACTTGTGAACTTAGTAGGTTGATAGTACTGAAACATATGAGATGAGGAGTTTTGAACAATGGACAAAACAACCATTTCTCATCATAAACCTCTAAAACCTCTTGAATCACATTGGTATTGCCTTGTAAGATCTTGGTCACATCCCCTGGAATCATGTCAACCATACCAATGTTCTCCATCTAAAGATCCTTTTGATGATTTGGATTGGAATAGATTAACCCACGAATCCGACAACCTTCATATAATTTATGATGTGAAGAAACTTGTGTTGATACAAATGTTGAATCTTGTTTCTGAATATCAGCTTCCAACAACATAGGATCATCTGCTATCATAATATTTCCTTCTTCTTTTGTCATGATAATTTTAGAGAATTCTTTATGCATCGAATATGAAATTCAAGAAAAAGAAAGCACATTTGTATCTTTGGAATCATCTGGAGAAATGCATCCATCCAAAAACTGGGACACCTTCACTACAGATAAAATCATCATCTGAAGCTTCAAAGCACCAACTCGGGATATGGACATTCTGAGAGTGCAAATATTCACCTATTTCATTGGATTCTTTAATTATATTTCCCATTACCTCATTCCTTGCTTCGTTATTGGTACAAATCACAAAAAATATTCTCCATTCTTTCCATTTGTTTATGATTAGAAAAATCATCAGGTGTATCAACATATTCCTCTTTTTCAAAGTCATCATGGAGAGAGATAGGAAATGAATTTATAGTACCTGATAGAGATGTGTCTACTTGATTAGAAGATTCAAAAAGAGGATTGCTTCGAACTTTGAATGCACTAGATAACACAGACTGTATATGCATCATTGTGTGGACATCTATCGATATATCTTCATAGATTTCTTTAACCTGTTCATCCATATCTGTATGATTTTCTATGTTTTCTTTTCCCAATAATTCTTCTCCTTCATGATCTTCATGAAACTTGAAAGATTCATATTTAGATTGCATGTATGAAAAAGAACAAACACTTGATGATTTATCTTCATTCACTTGTAGTTGATCTTTAAATTCTTTGTCAACTTCTCCACAAAGAAATTTGTCATCTGAAGCATCGAGACACCAATTGGGAATAAAAACTACAAGAGGTTCATCTTGTAACATTCTTTCTTCATCATTATTTCCAAGTTGGGGTTGCATGCATGATGAGAGAACTTTCAATGATTCTTCTTCATTGTTACAATCTTCATAATGTTGATGACAATCTTACTTTTCTATCTTTGTCACCTCTTCTTGATAATTATCTTGACATGCATTCTCATGAGTAGATATACCAATTTCCTCTTCTTGGGCGCATGCATGTTCATCAACAAGAAAACAATCTTCTTTCCCATCCTTTTGTTCAATCTTTTGCAATGTCTGAAACAAAGAAGGATGCATCTTGCTAGGAGCAAGCTACATGTTGCCATAGAAGCTTTTCAAAAACTGGATTTGCTTAGGGTCATCAAGAGCAAGATTTTGTTGAGCAACGGGCACAAGAGAAGGATCATTTTCTTCTTTATTGTCTACCATTGATTCAGGAAAATGTTCATGAGCAAGTAAACATGTATCTTTTCCATCTTTTTCTTCAATCCTTTGTAAAGCTTGAAGCAAAGAAGGGTGAATCTTGTTGGAAGCAAGTTGCATTCCACCATAGAAGCTCTTCAAGAATTCAACCTGCTTGGGTTCATCAAGAACTTGATTCTTCTGATATGAATGCATTGACAAAGAAAAATCTTCATCATCACTTTCTAATTTGATTCCTTTGTACCAAACCATTATTCAAGGTTTCTCTTTCAGACAAAGTCACCTACCTTCATACCAAAGAAGGTACCTTTAGATTTCTAAGGATCAAAACACACCAATATTTTGAATCCCCAGCAAAGTCGCCAAAAATCTGTTGGTAAGCGAATTGGCACTTGAAATGATATTGAATCGCTCAATGGAAAGTGGCAATAATGCACCAACAGTTGGAGAGATTGCTTGTGAAACTACAATCTTCCTCTACGTTTGAGAGGGGAAACTCCTTCGTATGATGGGGCATTTGTATTTTTTGTGTACTTTTAACCTGAAAGTACATAAAGGAGAAAAGGAAAAACTAGAGGAAAATGGTTAACGAAAACCCCAACAATAGACATACAAGTATAATTTGAGATTTCACAATGGATATGGCGAATTAGAAAGGGGTTTTTAACACATAGCATGTTTTGATATGCAATGATGATGAAAGATAGATGACAAACTTCAACATACGAAGAGATATGACACTTCAACACATTCAAACCAAGATACTAGGATATGAACATTTTTCATTACATCAATTACATAGATTACCAATGGTTTGCACAATCACATAGAAGGATTACTGATTTAACACACGAGAAATCAACAATGATAACACATGAATACATTTAGAACATATGAACCAAAGAATTCTTCATTATCTCCTTGAAATTATACAATTCCAAAAACTCTTCTATACAAATTATTAAGCCAAAAAAGGTCTTGATACAATCTCTTTGAAAAGTTCTCAAAAGTTTTCCCCTATTTGCAAAAAGTCTCCCTTTTTACAATAACAAAGCCTTATATTTATAGGCTTTATTGGATAACCACCTTGTAACTACCTAGTAACTACCCCAACTACTGTTTTGAAATACATTGTCTTTGAAAATAATAAACCTTATTTATTAGAATTTACATCATTTTTGTAGAAAAAAGGTCCAATTTTTAACCCTTAGTTACATTAAGTGACATGAGTCACTTTTTACAAAAAGGTCACTAAAAACTTGTAGCTTTTGAGTTATAGGTTGTTCTTAGCATACTTTTCATCCTCTTCTTCTTTTCTTGAAATGCACCCACATTAGCCTCAACCTCAATTCTTTCTTCAAACCATCAACCATTATATCTAGCTTCAACTTTCCCATTTTCTCTAGAACAATTTGGTTACGCTCTTCATCTTCAACAAGTGGAAAGAAAAATCTTCCTAAGTGAGTTCGACAAGATCCATAGACATCTCATCCTCATTAGCATATAATAAAGGTTTCACACCCTTGGAATACATAAAACTAGAAATATTTTAAAGAATATGGTGTCCACTCTAATCAATTCTATCCACACTGCTTTTACAAATCCTCATAGCTCAACATTCTTAAGAGAGAGATCTGGAGTATGCACGAAACATACATCTCCAAACATGTCACAAGGTCCACATTTTATATTAAAAAATTCTCTATCCTTGCACAATGCAAAGTTGCCACCTCTTGAAGAAAACACCAAATTGTGAATTGGAGTTTCATGTTTTGTGCATACTCCATATATCTTATCAACAATAAACTGTATATAATTACAAGGTTGAGACACATTTTCCCAACAAATCTCCCACTTGTCGAACACCTTGCAAGAGAAATGTGAGGGTTTAACCATCGTCTCTTTAATTGCTAGGGGTGGAAAGGCCTATAGTCTTTGAACACCATCTGAACTTCTCTGTGCTCATAGGCTTAGTTAAAGAATCAACAACATTCGTTAAATTATCTACCTTAACCAGCTTCACCTTGCCATCTTCAACCATATCCCTAACAAAATGATATTGTACATCAATGTGCTTGGTTTTAGCATGAAATGTCGGGTTCTTGGCTAGATACATCACACTTTGACTATCACAATAAATTGTCACTGCACTTTGTTTTATTCCAATATCTGAACACAATATCTTAAGTCAAATGGCTTCTTTACAAGCATGAGTAGCTGCCATATAATCTGCTCAATAGTGGACAAAGCAACCACGACCTATCGCTTACTCATCCAACTAATTGCACCACCAAATAAAGTAAAAACATAAGCACTGGTGGATTTTTTGCTATCAACATCACTTGCCCAGTCTGAATCCACATAACCATGAATATTAAGGGAAATCTCATCTTCAGTCATATTACTATGATAACTTAAGGAATAATCTAAGGTACCCCACAAATATCTAAAGACTCTTTTAACTGCATCCCAATAAACTCTACCAGGATTAGACATATATCTGGAAAGAACTCCCACTGCTTGAGCAATGTCTAGTGTAGTACAAACCATAGCATACATCAAACTTCCAATTGCACTCTGGTAAGGAACTTTTCTCATGTCTTCCATCTCTGATGGAGATGTTTGAAATAGATAACTTTGTTCCAACTAAAACAAGGACACACAATGGTCTACAATCCTGAATATCAAACCTCTATGAAATTGAGTTGATATAGTTGCGTTTTCCAATCCATAGCTTTATGTTCTCTCTCTCTTTTAATTTACATCACAAGAATGTTTTAGCTGCACCAAGATATTTCATTTCAAATTTAGCAACAAGTTGAGATTTTAGTTTTGAAATCATACCTTTCCCTCTACCAATAAATTACATATCATCAACATATAATGCAATAAACAAGAAATGATCACCATCAGTTTTATAATAAACACAATGATCTAATGTAGAATGCTCAAATCCCAAACTCAACACATATGTATCAAATTTCTGGTACCACATCCTAGGACTCTATTTTAAGCCATACAAAGATTTCTTCAATTTGCAAACCAACTTACTTTTACCTTTCGCCACAAAGTGTTCTGGTTGTGTCATATAAATATCCTCCTGCAAATCACCATGAAGAAAAGCAGTTTTCACATTTATTTAATCGACCTCTAAATCATAGGCAACAACAATAGAAAGCAAAAATCTAATGGATGCCATTTTTGCAACAGGAGAAAATATCTCACCATAATCAACACCCTCAACTTGAGAGTAACCCTTCGTAGCCAACCTTGCTTTGTACTTCTCAATACCTCCATCTAAACCAATTTTTTCCTTCAACACCCATTTACAACCAACAGGTTTTCGTCCTTTATGCAATGGTACAAGATCCCATGTATCATTCTTTTTCAAAGATGCCATTTCTTCATCCATAGCAATCTTCTAGGATTCTGCATCATTCATACCTAGTGCCTCTTCTACAGATATGGGTTCATCCATGTTAGGATTCAAAGAAAAAAAACATCTCCAATCATCAAGTGAATACCTTTTAGGTGGTTGTCTATGCCTTGTAGACCTACGAACAAGCCGAGTTGGAGGTTCTTCCTCCTCTTCTAAAGATCCAGAGCTAGATGAGCTCTCCTCAACTTCTTGTCTATCCTTGGGCCTCAATTCAACTTTCTCAAGTGTAGAAGGAAATTAAATCACATCTTCATGTTTACTTAGTTATGGCTGCAATGTAAGAGAAGAAGGCTTAGATTCTCTAAAAATAACACTTCTACTATGTATTACCTTCTTCGCAATAGGATCCCAAAGCTTGTATCCTTTCACACCATAACTATATCCGATGAAGATACATTTCACAACCTGGTTCTCCAACTTTGTTCGCTTCTCCTTTTGCACATGTGCATATGCCTCACAACCAAAAACTCTAAGATGTCTTAATGAAGGCTTGTTACTCGACCATGCCTCTATAGGCATCTTATCAACAAGAGATGATGTAGGAGACCTGTTAATCAGGTAACAGGCAGTGGCAACAGCTTCAACCCAAAACCTTTGTTCTAGGCCAACACCACTCAACATACTCCTAGCCTTCTCTGTTAGTGTCTTGTTCATTCTTTCTGCAACTCCATTCTGTTATGGAGAATACAAAGTTTGCTTCTGTCTATGAATACTACAATCTTTATAGAATCTATCAAAATCATTAGAACAAAATTCACCGTGAGTACCAGTCCTCAAACATTTTATTTTCTTTCCAATCTGCAACTCAACCATTGCTTTAAATTCTTTAAATTGACTGAAAAATTTAGATTTACTCTTTACAAAATATACCAATGTCCTACTATAATCATCAATAAATGAAACATAATATGTGGATATACCAATTGAAGGAACATCTACAGGACCAAATACATCAGAATTAATAAAATCCAATACACCACAAGATTTATGAGAACTCGAGTAAAACTGAGCGTGGTTTTGTTTTCTATAAATGCAATGCTCACAAAAATTGAATTTAAGATTACAATCAAACAAACCTTCAACAAGGCTTTTACTTTTCAAGGTCCTTAGACCCTTTTCTCCAATGTTGCCAAGTCTCTAGTGCCATAACATAGTTTTTTCTATAGGTAACTTTTTCTTTGAAGAAAGAGCACCCTTGGGTACCCAAAAGCCATGACCATCTGTTGAAGGTGAAAACCTCACTTCTACAAACTTTCTTTTCACAAAACTACTATTTCACTCAACAGTGCATGCATCAAGCTTATACAATGTCCCATATCTCACACCTCTAGCAATCACCATAGCACCTCTAACCATCTTGCATTTTGCATCAGAAAATACTACCTGCACATCCACATCTATTAGTTTGGTCACAGATAACAAATTTCATGCTAATCCAATGATATGCAACACACCATTAATCTTTTTTATTCTACCATTAGGAAACCTGATTTTAACTTTACCACGACCACTAATGTCTAAATGAGAATCATCACCCAAGTATACCTTACCTCCATCAAATTCTTCATATTCACAAAACCAATCTCTATTAAAGGTCATATGAAAAGATGCACCCAAGTCAATTAACCATGCATCTTCAATCTTCAAAATTACAGAAGTACTCCCAATAGCCATAACAAGAGAATCCCATGAATCAGGCAAAGAACAAAGCAAGATTTGACATTTGTCCTCCTCATCCATTTTGACACCAATTGATGCCAATTGAGCCACCAACATATTGAATGCTTCTAGGTGGTTTGTGATTTGTCCACCCTCTTTTGTTCTTAAGGAATACTTCTTCCTCAAGAAAATATTGCTCACTAAAGATTTGGCCTGATACATCTCACCAAGCTTCTTCCATAGTTTATGTGCAGAGGTCTCTTCATGGACATTAATTAAAACAGAGTCTGTCAAGCAAAATCTAATTAGACAAATAGCTTTACGATCCATAACATCATATTGAGCAGCTTGAGTAGGATTTGCAGGCCTTGAAACATTCTTATCAACAACATCCCACAGATCTCGATATATCAACAAATCCTCCATCTTTAGCTTCCACATCTCAAAATTATTTCGAATAAATTTCTCCACCTCTATTCTTCCTGATGAGCTTGCCATATGAAAATTCCTATAACAAGATCACAAAGTGTCTTCTGCACAAGCTCCCACTCAAATCTGGTTTAGTTCAAAAAACCCAACAACCCACAACTGAAACCAAAGGTGATCAAGCTTTGATACCACTTGTAAGGAAGTTAAGGTAGCAGAACAAATTCCAACACTAATCTTGAGAGGAGAAAAATGTAAAACTTTACAGATCTTTAACAGTTACAAAAACTTAAACAGAAACAAACACAAATATCATGCATACCACAACACAATGATTTACGTGGGAAAAACCCTTTTAGGAGAAAAACCCCACACTCTAAGAGCCGCCCAATATATTATTCAGAAATCAAAAGATTACAATATACTTGCAGAGCAAGCTTCTCACAGGAGTATCACCACCAGATCAAGAGACAACACGACTGCTATCAGACTCTCAGAATACACCCACATCTACATACATCCTAGCCGCTTATAACAAGCCTTTTTAGAACCTTCTAGAATTAGGGTTTTACAAGGTCGTTTTTCATTTGACATGTAATGAAAAAACCTTGACGTGTCAACAAAAAAAAATTCGGGGTGATGCCTCAAACCCAATATCTTGCTACAAGTGTACAGTATTTGCATGATCAGTCGCCACATACCAACATACATCCTATCAACAAGAAACCATATATAATTGCAAGGTTGAGACACATTTTCCCAACAACATTAAGGGGGGTGGCAACATGAAACCTAATGATCAATTCCTCATCCTTTACCACATTATTAGTGAATTGAAAGTCAAGTTGAAATGATAATGGCATGAGGTCACCCAAATGAGGTAACATGGCCCCTAAACTAGACATGCATCCAAATTTATCAAGTAGCATGGTCCAAGGAAAGGAGGTGTCAACATGTAAAATATCCTCATCAAGGAATGAAGCATCTAATGGTGAGTAGGGGAAGGTAATGTGTATAATTGAGTAAATATTTTTAGTTTTATTGACTTTTGAGAGATGAATGTAAGATGGAACTCAAAAGTAGCATTGCCTAATGTGCAGCGCTACCTAAAAGACTAGCTTTTGACATCTATTTCAAGGATCCTTTTATGATGATATGTGCCAATATGAACTATGTAATGTCTAATCTTTTGCAATGAGATGATGATGGACAAGCATAATCTCCCCATAAGTGTATATTATGTTGCATAGTCTAATAATGTGTAACTAATGTAATACATTGTATTTTTTACCATTTTCATTGTTTTGAGCCAATAGACCTCCAATAGAAAGTTTCATTGCTAAAAATATAACAATAAAGGATTGTCATGAATAACAAGCATAAGGGATAAAGAATTGAATAAATATTTTTGTCTTCAAATGCCTTTTGACCATCTTTGTTCCATTCAAACTTAACATCATTTTTTAATGGGTTTGTGAATGGAAATGTCTTATCCACTAATTGGGTGATAAAATGTCTAATGGCCTATATTTTCCCTTGGAAATGGTTTGTATTTTTCCTTGGAAATTACAAAGTTACAACAAATTCTTGAAAGAGGACATATTAACAATAACATCTTTTCCCTCCTAATGATCTTCAATAGCCCACATTGAGAATAATCGAGCGGGATGGACGCGAGCGGGAAGAGCTCTGGAGTGGGTTTTTTGAAATCTTATGCAAGGGATGATGGAGGTTCCGACTTTGATGAAGACGATGATGTAAACTGGTTGTTGGTTCCTGGTCCTTTGTTGCTCGGGTTGCGAACGGTTTCCTCGTGGCCTCTTCATTGCTTTTGTGTGGCTTTGTCTTGGACGTTGGGTGTGGTTTGTGGGAGGCCTGTGGCAGGGTTTCTGGTGGGGAGATCACGACATTTGTTAGGCCTTGATCGGTATGTAGGGCCGGAAGCTGCTTTTCAAGGTTTTTCCCCCTCTCCATTGTCTCTGTTGGTGGGTTTCCCTCACCTTACCTTTCTATTTGTGGGCTCTAGTGGTCTATCTTTGAAGCCTTTGGCAGGTGGCTTTTCTTTTGGCTCGCTCTATGATTGGTTTGGCCTTTTATGGGGCGTTCGGTCATGCTCTGTGGTCAGTCTCTTCTGGGCCGGTTGTTCATGCCTTTCTTATGATGGATTTTATTTGATGATGCTTGGTTTTGTGGTCTCTCTTGTTTTGGGGTGGCAAGAGTTGTGTTGGGAAGACATTGTTTTTTCTCTCCAAGCTTTGGTGCAGTGGTCTACCCCTTGTTTTGCTCTTGGTTGCGGTTCCTTTCAACCTTGTTGGTGCTTGCTGCCACGTGGGGTGTCAGTTTAGTACTTCTATTCGTGGGAGCTCTTTTCTCAGATCTTTGTTCACTCCTCCATTGATGTTGTGGTTGGGGGTTTCTTTTCTTGTCGAAGTTGGTTGATCCTGGTGCCTCTGTTTCCTGGAGTTTATGAGCTGCTTGTTTTGGCTCTTGTTTCTGTATTCTGGGGTGGTTTATTTTTGTTGTGGAGGTTGTTCCCTCTACTTTTCTTGAAGACTATGGTTGTTGGTTGGTTGGGTATGGAATATGTCCATGTTTATGTTTGGTTGCAGTTGGCTAGGTGGAATTATTGTTTTATTTCTAACCCTGGTGTCTGTTTGGCCTTTGGGGGTGAAGTTTTCCCTCTTTTGTGATCTTTCCTCCTTCTCTTGTTTGGTTATGGTAGGGGTATCTTCTCTAGAGGTGGAGATATGGTTTTTTGGAGAGGATGAGTTCTTGTGGTGCTTAAGGGTACTGACTTCCTGTTTGTGCCAAACCCTTTTTGGCTTACTTTTGTGTTGCAGATTTGTGTTGTTTCCAAAAGGTGTTCTTTTAGCTGGGTGGTTTTCAAGAATTTTCTCTTGATCCCAGTTGTTGTTTCCTCAGGTTTCTAGTTTTTGGCTTAAGG
>VDFB02290675.1:0-25398 GCA_007258455.2 Sequoia sempervirens
ATGAATCATGGTTTTTGTTGCTTTCTGTAGCAATAGACTGCTTCCTTTCAACACTGCCTATTGTGGAACAAGGGACACAAAACTCCCTCTTAATCCCTACTTCAATGCAAAAGTTACAGAAGCTTCCAGAGATGTATTCTCCTCTATTATCAGATCTCATAACTTTGATCCTTTTCCCAAACAATTTCTCTACTTGAGCTTTGAATTCCTTGAATCTCCGGCATTTCAGATTTTAGTCTATAAGAATAAATCTAAGTCTTCTAGAGAAGTCATCAATAAAATTACATAACATAAGAAACCACTAAAGAAGCAACAGACATTGGACCACACAAATCAGAATGAACAAGGTCTAGAATATATTTAGATCTACTCTCACTACTATGAAATGGACCTTTAGTATTCTTACCCAAAGCGCAACCTCTGCAAATTCCTTCATGCTCCTGGCTGAGTTTAGGAAGGCCAGTGACCATCTTCTCCATGGTTGGAAGTGCTTTGAAGTGAAGGTGAGCAAGTCTTCTATGCCAAAGCTCACACGAACTTGATGAATCATGCAACAAAGCTTGTAATGGACGAGTGGAAAGTCTGTAGAGACTCTCATGTCGAACTCCAATCACTTGGGCAGTCTTGATGCTTGAATTCTTCAGCCATGCAAGGACTTTACCTTCGGAGAATGCAACTTGATATCCCTTGTCTTCCAAGGCTGAAATAGAGACAAGGTTCCGCTTGATGCCTAGTACAAATAGTACATCACTCAACTGCAAGGAGATGCCTGAATCTAAGTGAAGAGTGGAGGTCCCAACACCTTTCACAAAATAGCATGCATCATCTCCAATTATGACTTGAACACTTGAATCTCTTTCCACCAAATCAGATAGATGTTCTCTAAAACCCGTGATGTGGCGTGAGGCACCACTATCAATTAACCAAGTGTTGTTATCCATAGGAACATTGCTTGATAAGGTAGAATAGAATAGAAAACCACTCGAATTCTTATGAGGAGAGATCTCACCCACATCTGCAATTGAAGCCTGTTGCTTAGGTCTTGTTGGACAATCTTTTGCATAGTGACCAAATTTGTCACATCTAAAGCATTGTATGCAAGAGAGGTCCTTCTTCTTCTTAGATGCAGGGGCACCATTTGACCCTTTATCTCTATTCCTTTTGAAGTTGCCTTTCTTCCCTTCTCTTTCGTTCTTCTTCGAAGATTGAGCGGCAAGAACATGAATGTCTTCATTTGTAGAACTTTGTCCATTGGCTCTCACAGCCAATCTTGATTCTTCTTGGATGCAATCTTCCCTCAAGCGATAAAACTTAGGAAGTTTTGATCTCCCACTAATACTTTGGATAAATGGCTCCCAAGATTGAGGAAGACCATTAAGCGCCAACATAACCAAATCCTTATCATCCACCATATGCCCAATGGTAGAGAGCTGATCTCTCAACTCGGTAATCTTCATGAAAAATGAGATGACGGATTCTCCTTTCGCCATTTTGACATGATGAAGTTGTTGCCTTAATGCAAGAGCTCAGCTTGTATTGTTGATCTCATACATTTCTTCCAAAGTCTTGAACATTTCCCTTGGAGTCTTCAACTTGGAGATGATTGGCACAAGGTGATCCTTCACGGAGTCTACCAAAATCTTCTTCGCCTTAGTGCAATTCTTTCTTCATTGAGACTTCTCATTTTCATCGGAAGGTTCGGGAACTTCACCCTCCACAAACTCAGCAATCTCATTTTCTTCCAATGCAAGCATTACTCTAAACTTCCAAGAGGTGAAGTTTGAAGCACCCTAAAGCCTATCTTCGATCTTGAGCCCGTTCACCATCTTTGACAATCGGATAGATGCAAGAAGAAATGAGAATAAGAGTGGATGATAGCACTGCTATAGAAATCTGATCACAATCTTGCTTAAACTCGCTCTGATACCATGTTAGTTTTATGATCAGATATAAAAAGCAGAAATTTAATTCAAATTCAGACAAATAGACATAGGATATACCCTGGGAAAACCCTCCACTTGAGGGAGAAAAAACCCAGTAACAATATATCACTTATTTATTGAATGTAAAACAATTATCTCTTTTACAATGAGGCCAATAATGAGGCCAAACACAGCACCAATGTGATGTGACATCTAGAGGATAATACAACTCCTTCTATGATGATATAACAGCCTCCTTATAGTCTTCAATCTGCTCTTGAACAGTTCGCACTTCTCCAAGTATTCGCACTTCTATAAGAATTCGCACTTGAGAAAGAAGGAACGGATGAATGTGTAAATCGATGCCTTGAATGAATGAAGTGAACTCATATAAATACAAGGTGAGGAAGAGGTCGCACCTCTTCATGAACAAGGTCGGCCACTATATGAAATTGTATTTACAAATAATGGTGCGAATTACAAGGAGAGTCGGCCCAAAATGAAATTTAATACTTTGTCAAGTGAAGCACCTCTTCACTTCAATAAATGCAATAAATAAATACCCGTTAGGCTATATGAAATTTATTGATCAACAACAAGGCGGAAGTATGTAGCCCGAAGCTACAACATCAACAGGGCCGACCTAGAAAATACAAGTTTTATTTATAAAAAAAATAAAGGCTGACTTGCCTTGAACAAAATATAATTAGGAGAAAATATCTCCCGCCGCTACAACACTAACACTCCCTCTTAGCTAGGGAGGTATTTTCCAAATATCCTCGTCATGGAGTCTCTCAACATGACGCCCACAATGGCTACACCCATTTGTGGAAAATCACATCTCAGTCTCAGAGATGTACAAGAGTTCATCATAGAGTCTCTCAACATGATGTCCACAATGGCTACACCCATTTGTGGAAAAACACATCTCAGTCTCAGAGATGTACAAGGGTTCATCACGGAATCTCTCAACGTGATGTCGTCATGGAGTCTCTCAACATGACATCCACAATGGCTACTCCCATGTGTGGAAAGAAACATCCGCCCTAGATGCGTGTCTAAGTCTCTCAACATATGTCGGCCATGGTCTCTCAATATGACGCCCACAATGGCCCCATGTGTGGAAAGAAACATCCTCAATCCTCAGATGATTTAGGGTTTTCACCCTCACATTCTCTGCCTCGCAGAACACATGCATTATAGCTGCTTCTCACTAATGCTGAGTCTCCCTCTTGGCAAGGGCAACATTCTCTACCACCCCAAGCTTGTCTCAAAAATGTGCAAACTTCACTCTGGAGAGAGGCTTGGTGAGGATATCAGCCGTCTGATCATCAGTGCAGATGTACTTGAGTTGACTTGCTTTCCTCAGCACCATGTCTCTGAAGTAATGATACTTGATCTCCACATGCTTTGTCCTATCATGAAATACAGGATTTACCGAGAGCTTCACACAACATTGATTATCACAATGAATCACAGTCAGTTCCAATGCTTGACCGAACAATCCTACAAGGAGCTTTCGAAGCCATACTGCTTCACGAGCTGCCACACATGCTGCAATATATTCAACTTCTACAGTGCTTAGAGCCACAGATGTTTGCTTCCTGCTACACCAAGAAATCATAGTAGACCCCAAGTTGAAACAACATCCAGAGGTGCTCTTCCTATCAGTTACACTCCCGGCCCAATCAAAATCAAAATAGCCTTGTAACTTCAAATCTTCACAGGAAGTATATCTCAAACCATATCCCACAATGCCACGCAAGTATCTCAGAATATGCTTTGCTGCAACTAGATGTATTTGTCTTGGCTCACACATGAATTGACTAAGAGCACTCACTGCATAACAAATGTTTGGTTCGGTGTTGACTAGATACATCAATGATCCAATCAATTGTCTATACATGGTGGGATCTACCAAATCTGAATCAGTTGCTGAGTCACTCAACTTCTTCAAATTTGTCCCCATAGGTGTAGACATGGACTTGCAATCCATCATCCCGAATCTCCTCAAGATGTCTATAGTGTATTTTCCTTGACTTAGAATAATCTCATCGTGTCTTTGCCACACTTCCAATCCCAGGAAGTAATGCATAAGACCAAGATCCTTCATCTCAAACTTGGAGGCTAACTCTTTCTTGCATTTGACAATGAGCTTCTCTGCTCCAGTGAGAAATAAATCATCAACATAAAGAACCAAAATCAAAGCCTCACCATCAACTATCTTGAAGTAAAGGTTGGAATCTACATCATTCTTGGAGAATCCCAAGCTCATCAAATATCTATCAATCCTTTCATACCATGCACAAGGTGCTTGTTTAAGACCATACAAGGCCTTCTTCAATCTGCATACATGAGACTCCTTCCCATGAATCACAAAACCATCTGGCTGCTCAATGTACACTTCTTCTTCAATCACACCATTAAGAAATGTAGTCTTTACGTCCATTTGACACCGCAAAGCGACACAGTAATAATTGTCTCAAGAAGGTACCAGCAATTGTGAGTAGTCGTCCTCACAATCTATTCCCCTCCTTCCAGAGAATCTTTACACAAATTCGTTTCTGTGTTTTCATGCCGCCATCAACAGCTTGATTTTGTAGAGCCATTTGGAAGACACTACTGTTTTCCCTTCAAGTCTCGGAACAACATCCCATACATCATTTTTAATGATGGACTGATACTCTTCTGTCATTGCATCTCTCCATACCTGTTGGTTGGATGCCTCCTCAAAATTGGAAGGCTCAAAATCAATGATGTGACTCATCAATGCCACATAACCTGGAAACTTCTGCGGCCTCTTGCTCTCCCTAAAGGTGCCTCGAGGAGCTGCATACTTTTCTGCCTCTTGCATAGTTTGTCGAGCCCATAGAGGCCTCTTCTGACCTACGGCAATGTCTCTAGGCCCATGAGTTGGTTCTATAGGATCAACTAAATCAATAGTCTCGGTCAGTTCGTTGGACTCCCTCTGAATGTCAGGAGTATGATTAGGAGATATGTCCATATCCTGAGAAGTCTCCTGCTCTTCACTGTCTATCTCCATGTAAGACCCTTTAGATCTTTTGAAGGCTACTTCCTCTTCGAAGGAGACATCCCTGCTGATCTCAATCTATTTCAGCCCTAGAATATAAACTCTGTAGGCCTTTGAAGACTCACTGTATCCCACGAATATACCCTTCTTGCCTGAAAGTTCTAGCTTTGATCTTTTATCCTTGGGCACATGAATATAAACAGGATAACCAAAAATTCTTAAATGACTAACCTCAGGTTTCACACCTGTGAAGGCCTCCTCAGGAGTCATGTTTCCCAATATTCGATGAGGGCATTTGTTCTAAACATACACAGCGGTTCTGGAAGCTTCTGCCCATAGGAAAGTTTGTAAATCCTGATCATGAATCATAACCTTGGCTGCCTCTACTATGGATCTGTTCTTTCTTTCGGCAACCCCATTTTGCTGAGGGTTGTACGGAACACAAAACTCCCTCTTGATCCCTGCCTCAATGCAGAAATTACGAAAAACCTCCAGAAGTGTATTCTCCTCCATTGTCTGATCTCAGAACCTTAATCCTTTTCCCGGATATGTTTTCAACTTGAGCCTTGAATTCTTGGAATCTATGAAGGACTTCCTCAGAGTCCTTGGATTTCAAGAAGTAAATCCAAGTCTTTCGAGAATAATCATTAATGAAAATCACATAGTACCAATATCCACCCAAGGATACCACAGACATTGGTCCACATAAATTAGAATGAACAAGATTTAAAATTCCCTTTGATCTACTGTCACTACTATGGAAGGGACTCTTGATATTCTTACCAAGTGCACATCCTCTGCAAATGCCATCGTGCTCCAGACCAAGCTTAGGAAGACTAGTAACCATCTTCTCTATGGATGGAAGGGCTCTGAAGTGTAAGTGAGCAAGTCTCTTGTGCCATAGCTCACTCAAACTGATAGAGTCGTGCAATAATACCTGAACTAGTCGAATTGATAATATGTATAGGCTCTCCTGACGAATGCCAATCACTCGAGCTGATTTTATACTAGAGTTCTTAGGCCAAGCAAGAACTTTCCCCTCAAAAAAGGCAACCTTGTACCCTTTGTCCTCCAAGGCTGAAATGGAGACAAGATTTCTTTTGATCTCTGGTACAAATAAGACATCACTCAAATGAAGAGGGATACCTGAATCTAGCTAGAAAGAAGTGGCCCCAGCTCCCTTTACGGAATAACAAGCATCATCTCCAATTATCACTTGCAAGTTAGTCTCTTTCTCTACTAAGTCTGTAAGATGCTCTCTGTATCCTGTAATGTGACGTGAAGCACCACTATCTATCAACCAAGTGTCACTATCAGTTGGAACATTGCTTGAAAGAAAAAAGATGAATAGAAATCCCTCTGAGTCATCTCTAGATTCCTTTTGAGGTGACACATCATCAACATCTGCAGTAGAAGCATGTTGCTTTGGCTTTGATATGCAATCTCGAGCATAGTGACCATACTTGTCACACCTGTAACATTGAATGTGAGAGAGGTCCTTCTTCTTCTTCGGTTCTGTAACAGAATCTGATTTTCTGTCTCTATTCCTCTTGAAATTGCCTCTTTTCCCTTCTCTTCCTTTTCTTTTGGAAGCATGTGCAGCAAGGACATGACTTTCTTCATTATCAGAGTTTCGCCCATTTCCTCTTGCTGCCTATCTGGATTCTTCTTGAATGCAATCAGCTCGAAGAAGATCAAACTTGGGCAACTTAGATCTCCCACTAATGCTTTGAATAAAAGGCTCCCAAGATTGAGGAAGACCATTCAGTGCCAACATAACCAAATCTCTATCTTCAACTATGTCTCCAATAGTGCATAGCTGATCTCTCAATTCAGAAATCTTCATGAAGAAAGAAATGACTGAATCTCCTTTAGCCATTTTTTTATGATGGAGTTGTTGTCTCAAAGCAAGGGCTCTGCTAATATTGTTGATCTCATACAATCCTTGTAGAGCCTCGAACATTTCTTTGGCTGTCTTCATCTTGGAGATAATCGGAACTAGGTGATCCTTCACGGAGTCTATCATGATCTTTCTAGCCTTCGTGCCATTTTTCTTCCATTGAATTCTCTCTACATCATCGGATGGCTCGGGCACATCATTTTCCATGAAATCTAGAAGATCATTCTCTTCTAAGGCAATGAGTACTCTGAATTTCCAAGAGTTGAAATTTGATGCTCCATCAAGCCTATCTTCGACCTTGACTCCATTCATCATCTTCGTTTCTTTGATAGACTGCCCTAGATAAAGAGTTGTCTTGACTGCTTAAACAAATCTGATCGGATCTTTGCTTAAACCCGCTCTGATATCATGTTAGTTTCATATCAGAAATATAAATAAGCAGAAATACAACACACAGATCAATGAACACAGCAATTTACCCTGGGAAAACCCTCCTACTTGAGGGAGAAAAACCCAGCAAAATGATCTCTTTATATATCAGATGAATAAGTGCAAAAATTGCATACAAATCAAGCCCTACACAAGGCCAAATCTAATACAGTGAATGGAGACACTTCTCCTTGAAGCGAATCTTGAAAAAAACACAAATGATGACACTTCTTTTAGATTCAAATCTGCTGCTAAGAATGGCGAACTGCTGCTCCTGCTGAAGATGCGAATTGGAGAGTGAATGAATTGATGAAAAAATGAGAGGATTCTATCCTCTATATATACCCAACTCGACACCCACCTTTTCAGGGCCGACCTAGAAAATACAAGTTTTATTTATAAAAAAAATAAAGGCCAACTTGCCTTGAACAAAATATAATTAGGAGAAAATATCTCCCGCCACTACAACACTAACACCCCTAAGTCTTAGACTTTCCGTTCTCAGATTCTCAATTCAAAAAACCAAACATTAATCCAAATTCCATGATGCCATTCTTTCCGCCCTCAATGAAAATATAACTTCGCCAAATTCAGTTGTTTCAACTGAATTATTAAAAGCTTTATTCATAATATAATATTTATTAGCAAAATAAAGACTTATTAAATATTTAATCAATTATTTTCCAAAGTCATTTGGTTTAAAAATCGGGTACATCAAAGATATCTCAACAAACTCTCTTTTGGCAAATGAGGATGAGAATTTTCCTTGCAGCCAAATGCATGAAAATGTTTCAGATTTTTTGCTTCCTATGTCATTGCAAAAATTTTGTCACCATGGAAAGCATGCAAAAGAAGGTAATAGAGTAAGAGATACAACTTGTAGTATAGGGCATGTGGACTCTTGGTTTCAAGTTCCAAATTATTTTGGCATATGGGATCCAGGTAATCTCTTGAGGGTCAAAGAGGATTTAGGCATTGGTGCCACTTTTGAGTTCTCCATCCCTTGCATTCAAAATGAAAGGAGGTTTATGAGAGATCACATAGGGTTTCTTGTGCATTCTAACCACATTGTGAGGGACCAATGTCCACAATTTGTAGATCACTCATGAGAACCAAGCACCACAATTGAAAACAAGATCATGGGCAATGGCCAAATGGAGATAGTCACCTTGGGGAGCTTGATGCTAGACAAAGGTATCTAAGTTTGGTATGGCATTTTAGGTATCAAGCCACAAGCAAGTTGGAGGGCTCATGAAGACTGAGACACTACAAAACCCTTCACATCATGGAAGCAAAACAATTGGTCATCCTTTTAGGCGAACAAGAGATATACAAAGATTTATATATCATCGATCTTGGAGAGATTAGCAAAACATGGAGCTTGCTTTGAGAGCATTTAATTGGAGAGATCACTATAAAGATGGTCTTCTAGGTTTGTGTTTGCTTGATCAGAAGGGTAATTTGATGTTACCAGTGAGCTTAGATGGTTTAAAGGATTTATTTGATGCTTTCGGACGTTATTTCCGGACTCCGATTTGGGCTCCAAGATTCTTGGAGGGAGTTTCTATTTTTAGAAAATTGCTTGGTCGGCTCTGTTTAACATTATTCTTCATCAGGATCATTCCTATGCAATCAGTTTCCGATTCGGATGCATTCTGGCAGTTTCCACAAAATGAGTATATGAATGGCTATAATTTAATTAATTTACTAAGGTTGTTAAATATTATTAAAAATATTTAAAAGGCACCTTAGTGTTATAGCTTGTCGAAACCGGGATGAAATGTTTTAAATCATGGATATATTAAACAAGGATCTTGTGTGTGAAACTATCATTAATTTAATAAAAAGATCTTTTTCGAAGCAAAAGGGGAGTTTAAATTAAAAGTGAATTTTAAATAGAAGTTTTTGGAGAGTTGGCGGAAAAAGTTAAAAGAAGGATATGAGAGCTCATTTGGGGATGTCAAGTTTATTCTATTTCTCTTATTAAAACCCTTAATAATATATCTTCCACTTGGGCGCTCAAAACAATGACTTATATTATTTGACTTTATATCATTAAATGCCTTTATAATAAAGTCGATAAGTCATTTAATATTTTCACTTTATAATTAATTAATTATTATTAAAGTATGACTTTAATAATAATTAAATGTCATATCTCCATCAATAATCATCATTAATTAATTCTAACTTCACCACAGGCTAACCCACTGCTCACTTTGTCCATCCGATGCTACTATAAATAGTAAGTGTTGGCCTCTAACATCCCACCGACTTGTACAAAACAGGCATACATAAACACAGCCGTAAACCATGAGATGATGATCACCCCTACACACACATGCCAACGAACTACAAAGAAGAAAAACACCGCCAACTACCATCTGAGAACCCAAAGACCCTATTGTGTGTGGCCTTCAATCACACACATTATTAGCCTAGAGGACCCGTCATGATGGCTAGTCCACTAAACTCTAACGCCATAAAAGGGGACAGCACCGCTGGCCTCAAATTGTTTGTCCCTAAGCAATCTCAATCAAAAGAAAGCACCACTCCACTGGTCCTAAGGGAAGAACTGAAATGTCCTCATGTCTCTAGAAAACCCCGTAGCACCAAGACAGCAATAAGAGAAACACGCTGATCAAGGTCAACCCCTCGATCATGTGTCTGCATGATCATCATGAGAAGCAATCGAAATCGCAGTATGACGGTTTCATATCCGTGCAAGGAAACATCATACCAATCATCCAACTCATGCGCACAAGATTTGTGCATCGGAATCAAATCATGTACAAGTGGGTCAAAGGTAAAACCATATGCACTTCGTACAATGTACACGTGAAACTCATATGTGAGCCCTCTCTGGAATCCTGATGCATAAGAAGGATCCCAAACTCTACGATCATCACACAACTCCACACAAGGGTCAAGAGAAAGATCGTCATCCAACTCAAAAAGTGGATTGTCAAAAGTCAAACCAGCATTACACTCAAATAACAGATTGTTAACAAATTGTACAATGTACACTATCCATGTGTTGATCTGAATGGCCCTCATCTTGACCTATGGAGCAATGAATGGAGTCATACTCCTCCTGGCATTGCTCGTGCTCCTCCACCACCTATTCAATTTCTTCCTCTTTCCTTTTACTCTTTGTTGTACCCAAAATTAAAAATTTTGCTTCATTAAGGCATTTTGGTAAAATTGTCAAAATCTTGTAAAATTGTCATCAAAAGTCAAAGGTCAAAATTTCTAAAAATAGCAATTTGTTAGAAATTTTTGAAAATAAATCTAATTATGGTTTCTCAAATATTGTCAAGAGATGCTGCAAAATTTTGAAAATTAAAATTGTGTTTCAGCCAATATTAGAAAACTATAAAATAAAATCCTTGTAGAGGTCAATTGATTTTGATTGGTTGATTCTTCGTCACAATCACACTGGTCTAATCAAAATCGTCAAAAAGCCAGTTTTTCTCTGGTGGGTCTATTTCGCTTTTTCAGAAGAAAAGTTAGGACCTCTGAGGTCATCAATGGAGAATGGCTAGATACCAAGTGTCATAATCTAAGTCTCAAACACTGCACAGAACAATCTACAGCAAAGATGCTTGAAAAACTGTAAACAAAGGAGGGGAATTCAAAAAGTTCAAAATTGCAAAAAATAAACTAAGTCGGGAAAAGATGGATGCCTTGTTTCAAGGGAGTGCCTGGCAGTCAATGCCTTGGCCAAATTTTCAATTTTCGTGCACGTGAAATGATGAAAGCAATCACAATAGTGAACACACTCAATGCAGTCAATGACACGGAACACAGCACGAGGAGGTTGAAAATCTTGAAAATGGCCACAATGATACAGTTACTTACTAGCCAGAGCACCTAAGATTTCAAGGGTTCAAAGCGTACCATGTTTGCAATTTCTTGGCCTCTTTGTAAATTTTAATGATCAAATTTAATGGCCGTAAAATTAATTCAAATCGTATACAATAACACAGCAGATACCCTGGGAAAACCCTCCTCTTGAGGGAGAAAAACCCAGCAACAAAGATCTCTCTTATATATATAAATAGTGGCAACAATTCTCTTTACAATGAGGCCAATCACAAGGCCAGTATTCAGCACTAACTTTAGATGCAAAACAGATAATAATCTGCCCTTCCTTGAAACCTAAATCTGCACTTAGAGAAACTCGCAATCTGCTCTTGGAGAAAATTCGCACTTGAATGAAGGAGAGAAACGAACTTGCTTGATGATAGAAAGGATGGAAATGACCTTGTATAAATACACAATGAGAGAGAGGTCGCACCTCTTCATGTACAAGGTCAGCCAAAATAGAGAAATATAATTACAATTAAGATATGCGAATTACAAGGAAGGTCGGCCCTTTTAGAAATTACATTGTTGCCAAGTGAAGCGCCCCTTCACATTAAATATCACATATAAATAAATAGCTGATAGGCTATATTAATTTATGTCTTCACTGTATGACAAACTCAAGCTATATCATTAAAACTCCTCTCATAGGGAGAGAACTCCAGAAAAAAGACATATCACCCCAACATGATGTCTACCACATTGAAGCGCAACCGAATGTGTGGAAAAGAAGAACAATTATTCGTGATATTAGATATCGCTTCAATATCGAGCACAACCATAATGGCTAAGGAACTATACTATGGTAAGTACAAGTATTCATCACTTACGTGATGTTGTCCCCTCAACATGACTTTCACCATGACTCTCTCGGAGGGTGAAACACAAGTACAACATATGTCATGGAGTCACACACATGACATCCACCATGACTCAACTCAGAGAGTGGAAACAAGGGCTTTCACCTTAAATTCCTCTGCCTCAAAGGAAAATGCATTAACAAGGGCTTGCACCAAATTCTCCGGCTCCCAAAGGAAAAATGCATTAATAAGGATTTCACCGAACTCTCTCACAGAGAAGAACCTGACAATGAAGGCTCAATTGACATTGGAGACTCTTTCTCACCAGTGCTGGGATACCCTCTCACCATACCGCGTTTATCCTCGAAAGGCACATAAACTTTATCCCTCAAGAGGCTTGCAGGAGAATATAAGGTCATCGTCATCGCTAGTTTGATAGAATCAACCCAGACAGCCCTCCGCAGATCACATCTCCTCATGGCGGTATTTCTGATCTCAACGCGGTTTTACACATGGAACACAGATTGAAAGAAAGCTCACACAACTCCGATTATCACAATGAATGATAGTAGGCTCCATTGATTGTCCAAACAATCCTTAAGGAGCTTTTGCATGGGTTTCATCGCTCTTAGCTGCCATATATACAAGTTTGGGCCATATGTTCATACTTTAATGCTATGTATGATTGCTCTCACGACTCCTGAAATCATAGTCAACCAAATCACAACAAACTGTGAGGTGCTCTTCCGACCAAGGAGATACAACCTACCCAATTAGAATCAAGGAAAACCATGTAATCTAAGTCTCTGACTGGCATACCAACCCATATCCAACAGTACATACAAGTATCTCAGGAGGCGTTTAGGCTGCAATGATGGCGGTGTCTCAGATCATGAGCAGCCGGCTATGCACTTATCAGCAATAAAGGTCGTGTCTAGTGCTGATACATCAAAGATCCGTAATTAGCTGCCCTGCATAAGGTAGGATCCACTAAGTCCGAACATTGCAGCCTTCAATCTGTGTTGGTTCCATAGGGACATGACTTGCATCCATCATACCAAATCTCATATATCAATTTGTACTTTCCTTGACTTAGAATCATCTCAGATCGCTCTACGTTTTAATTTAATCCAAGGCGCGAAGAATGGTCTTTGAGGTCCTCATCTCAAATCTCAAGTCAACTCCTTACACTCAAGAATCAGGTGATCTTCTCCAGTAAGGATCAGATCGTCAACATATAAAACCAAAATTAATGCATCACCATTGATTACCTTGAAGTAGAGATTTGAATCAGCATCATTCTTCAAGAAGCCCAAACTTGACAAGTACCGATCAATCCTTTCGTACCATGCACGAGGAGCCTGCTTAAGACCATACAAGGCCTTCTTCAGTTTGCAAACATGTGACTCCTTCCCATGAACCGCTGCAATCCACTAAAGTTACTTATATAAATCTTCCCCAACCACTCCATTGAGAAAGGTTGTCTTCATCTATGAATCTTCCATCCTCTAGATGCAATGATGGTTCCTCGATAAAAGTATAGCAAGCAAATGAGCAAATGTTTCTTCATAATCAACTCCTCTTTCTCAGAGAACCTAATGGCTTCGCCAAATCTTGCTTACTCTACCGCTTCCATCCGCAGATGCTTAACTTGAATAGCCATTTAGAAGATACTACGTACTGCCTCGCCCAGGAACAATGTCCCAAAACATCATTCTAAGAACTAAGGATCGGTTACTCCTTTGTCATGCATCTTCCAAACTCGCTGACAAGATGCTCGATGTAGGCTCGGATTCTATAATCCGACTCATCAAGGCAACATAACTGGAGAACTTATGTGGCCTTTTGCTTTCTCTGAATGTGCCTCTAGGAGCTACAAAGCTTTCAGCCTCTTGCATAGTACGACTGGCCCATAGAGATCTCTTTCTCCCAACAACAATGTCAGTAGGCCCATCAGTAGGTTCCAAGGGTTCAACAGGATCAATATCTTCTTTTGGTTCTGAAGTCTCCCTCTGAATCTCAGGAGTATGGTCAACTTCCATATCCTGAGGAGACTCTTCATTATCAATTTCCATATGAGTCCCCCTGGATCTTCTAAATGCAACATCTTCCCCGAATGTGACATCCCTACTGATCTCTATCATCTTCTGACCTGGAATGTATATCTGTGAGGCTTTTGATGTCCAACAGAACTATGTATCATTCTTTAAGGCTCCAACTTGTCTCTTTTCCTTGGGAACATGAATATAGAGATGTGGACATCCAAAGATCTCAAAATGACTCTGGGCTTCAGTTTTTCCTCAGAAAGCTTTTTCGAGTCATGTGTTCAGGACCTTATGAGTGACTTCTATTAATATGAACATATATACCATTCCGGAAGTCAGCTTACAAGAAGGTTTGCAAATCTGATCATGAATCATGGCTTTCAAGCATTTCCACGATTGTCCTGTTGCTTCCTTTCGCACCATTTTGTCGAGGACTATAGGAACACAAAATTCTTAATCCCCGTGTGATCAATACAAAATTCAAACCTGCATTCTCCACCACGCCCGAGGACTCTGCACTTTTACCTAGAGCCTAGTGTCACTAAGGCTTTTAAACTATTTGGGAAACCTATCCAACACTCTCTTTAATTTTAGATTTTAAAAATAAATCCAAGTCTTCTAGGAGTGGTCAACAAAGAACATAAATACAAGAATCCACTCAAGACTCCGGAATACATATATAGGACCACATAAATCAGAATGAATAAGGTCTAAAATACACTTAGATCTATTTTCTCTACTATGAAAAGGGGCTTTTATATTCTTACCCAATGCGCAGCCCTTGCAAGTACCTTCGTGCTCTTGGTTGAACTTAGGAAGGCCCTACACCATCTTCTCCATGATAGGTAAGGCACGGAAGTGTAGGTGAGCCAATCTCCGATGCCAAAGATCACATAGACTTGAAGAATCATGAACCAACGCTTGTAAAGGACGTGTGCAGACCCTGTAAAGACTTTCATGTCTAACTCTAATTACTTGAGCATCCTTGAAGCTAGAGTTCTCCAACCACACTAGAACTTTGCCTTTGGAGAAGGCAACATGATATCCTTTATCTTCCAAGGCTAAAATAGAAATAAGATTGCGCTTGATTCCAGGAACATAAAGAACATTACTCAATTGAAGTGTGATGTTGGAATCCAAATGAAGTGAAGAGGTCCCAAATCCTTTCATGGAGTAACTAGCATCATCTCCAATAATGACTTGCTCGGAAGACTCCTTCTCCACCAAACTTGATAAGTGCTCCTTAAAACCAATGATATGTCATGAAGCACCACTGTCGATCAGCCAAGTGTTGGTGTCGTTAGGTCCACTACTTGCCAATGCTGAGTAGAACAAATATTCACATGAATCCTTTTGCAAAGAAGCATCATCAACATCCGTAACAGTAACTTGTTGCTTACGTCTAGTTGGACAATACTTGGCGAAGTGCCCAAACTTATCGCACCTAAAGCATTGAATCTTGGACATATCCCTCTTCTTCTTGAATGGAGGTGCATCATCATTTCCCTTGTCTCGATTCCTCTTGAAGAATCCTTTCCTTCCATCTTTTCCTTTCTTCTTTGGAAAATATTGGAGTATGCAGAACATGTAGAATGTCTTCATTCTTTGAACTTTGTTCAACGCCTTTTGCCATCAACCTTGATTCCTCTGAATGCAATCTGATCTTAGAAGTATCAAAACCTATATAATTTTGATCTTGCAACGATTCCCCGAATGGGATTTCAAGATGCAGCAAGGTAGATTCATTGAGAGCAAGTATACGTCCTTGTCATCAACCATATGCCCCATTGTTTTAGAGCCGACTTCCTCGGGATCTGCAATCCTCATAAAGTATGCAATCATCGACTACCTTCGCCATCCTCACATGACAGAAGTTGTTGCTTAGTGTCACTGTATTGATTTCACATCTCTTCCAATGTTTTGAATATGTCTCTCATTGCTTCAACTTAGACGATAGGCACAATACATGATCCCTTTATCAATCAACTAACATTCTCATTGCTTTAATATCTTTCTTCACCATTGTAACTTCGCTTCTTCCTCCTCAGGTTCAGGAACGCTGGACTCTACGAACTCACCCAAGTCATTTTCACGCAAGGTAAGCATGATCCTAAACCTCCATGATGTGAAGTTAGATGCACCCTCGAGTCTATCCTCGATTTTCAACCCGTTCACCATCTTGACTAATGTAGATAGATGAACAACTAGGTATTGCTGATTAGGAAGCAACCAACACATCCTCTCAAACCAGCCCGATACTACAAATTCTTTTGAATGACTAGATTTAGAATGCACAGAAAATTATCCAAATCGTAGACAATAGCATGTGCCAGATACCTTAGAAAACCCTCCTCGGAGTGGGGAGAAAACCCAGCAACAAAGATCTCTCTTATATATATAAATAGTAGCAACAATTCTCTTTACAATGAGGCCAATCACAAGGCTAGTATTCAGCACCAACTTTAGATGCAAAACAGATAATAATCTGCCCTTCCTTGAAACCTAAATCTGCACTTAGAGAAATTCGCAATCTGATCTTGGAGAAAATTCCCACTTGAATGAAGGAGAGAAACGAACTTGCTTGATGATAGAAAGGATGGAAATGACCTTGTATAAATACACAATGAGAGAGAGGTCGCACCTCTTCATGTACAAGGTCGGCCAAAATAGAGAAATATAATTACAATTAAAATATGCGAATTACAAGGAAGGTTGGCCCTTTTAGAAATTACATTAAATATCACATATAAATAAATAGCCAATAGCCTATATTAATTTATGTCTTCACTCGTGGCTAGAAGGATGAACCCGAAGCTGCCATATCATTAACACTCTTCAGAATTCTACAGGCTTTCCAACAAATCCAACATCCAATTCACGGGATCTATAAAACACCCGGAAACAAAGATCAGACGGAAAATGCTGAAAGTCAAAGAAAATTAAGAAAATCAAAATTGACTAAGTCTCCACCAGAAAAGCGCCCCTACTAGCCAGGGGTGCCCAACTTTTTGAGCCATCAAATGCAGTTTTTAGCAGGGAAACCCGGGGACGCGTCCCCCCTGAAATGCCCCGTCCCTATCCCCGGGACATCCCGAGTACAGGGGGACGGCTGGGAGACACCAAAGGACTGTCCCCTTTTTTGCCCCAAAATAGGAAACCGTCCCCAAAACAGGGGGCCGTCGTTGACCGGATGGGGGATGGCTGAGCCGTCCCTCAACCGTCCCGAGGACGGCCGATCATCCCCCATATCTAAAGTGATTTTAAACTCAAAATAAATAAAAAACGCCCCTGCCTACGTGGCATATGTGAGCCCTATTGTTTTTGACTCTTTTATGAGGATTAAAAAAGCCTCTCTAACCTTCATTTATGCATTTGTTTGTTTGAGCAGCCAAGGGTTTGAGAGCAAAAGAAGTTGCAGCCATTGAAGGAGAAGGAGCAGCAGCTTGAAGGAGGAGAGGAGGTTGAAATTAGTGTTGTTGGGAGTGCAAATCCACCAAAGAGGTATGCATTTCCTTTCCCTCCTTTATTTTTTCATTTTTTTTGCAAAACCTCAATCATACATTGTCTGATTTTTTTATTTTTTTGCATTTTTAGTTGAAACTTGCATTCTAAATATAAAAAACGTGAGCAGCAGTGAGGATGGGAGTGATAGTGAAATTGAAGTGCAAACTAGAAGGGAAAGTGATGGGGGTGGTAGTGGAGAGCAAAAAAATCCAATCCAATGCCCTTCAACAACCAATACCAAAACCATGGAATACTATGCAAAACACCCATTAAACAAAAAAAACCATTCCTTCAATATGTTACACCTGTGGATGAAAGACAAAAAAAATTCGGGGGGAGTAGGGTATGGTTTTGCCATGTTTGTGAAAAGGAATTTAGGGGCAGCTACACAAGAGTTAGGTCTCATTTTTTGGGTGAGGTGGGCCATGGAGTTAGAGTGTGTCCTGCATTAACATATGAACTATTTTTAGAGTGCCAAAAAATTCAAATGGAGTTGGATGGTGAGGTTCAAGTTCGGTCACCTTCTTTCCCAAGTTCACAATCATGTATGCCTACTCCTATTCCTTCCATGGTTGGTAGTAGTGGAGTTGCCTCAAGAGGAAAGAGGAAGGTGAGTGGTAGTGGGAAGGCATCTTTAGTTGAGTCCATGTTTAATAACCAAGCACGAGAAGCCACTGAATCTTCCATTGCCAAATTCTTTTTTGCCCATGCCATCCCATTTCATGTGGCCCGTTCCTCTTATTTCAAACAAATGGTGAAAGACATAACCATTGTTGGTCCTTCATTCATACCCCTAGAGATCATAAGCTATGCACCAGCCTCCTAGACAAAGAGTACTCCAAAGTTAATGTGTTAATGGAGGAGATGAGGCAAACGTGGATGAGGACAGGGTGCTCTATAGTGATGGATGGGTGGACTGATGTTAGATGTCGGCCACTCATCAATGTCATAGTCACATGCCCTGTTGATTCTTATTTTCTTAGAGCCGTAGATTGTTCGGGGAGACATAAGGATGCAGACTTCCAGTTTTCCATTTTGAGAGATGCCATAGAGGAGGTTGGGGCTGCAAATGTGGTGCAGGTGATCACGATTCAGCATGTCTGTGCAAATTGGTTGGGTTGATGGTGGAGGGTACTTATAGGCACATATTTTGGACCCCATGTTGTGTTCATGCATTGAACAATGCATTGAAAGACATAGGGAAGTTGGATTGGGTGAAGCAAACAGTGGCAGAAGCTACAGATATTCAGATGTTCATTTGCAATCACCACACCTCACATGCTCTCTTCAAAACATTTTCAAAGAAGGAGTTTCTCAAACCTGTTGAGACAAAGTATGTCACTTCATTTTGTTTCACTTTCAATTTGTATTCATAATCTGATTTTGTTTTAAATTTTTAATTTTTAATGAATCATTCAATCAATGAATGTAGATATGCCACATACTTCATCTTGTTGAAGACGATGCTTGAGGTGCATGAGCCTCTACAACTGATGATGGTCAATGCAGAGTGGACTAGATGGCCTAATGCATGTTCTGCTCAAGGAAAGACCATAAAAAAAAAAGATCCTCAATGACAATTGGTGGGCCAATGTGAGGTAAGACATATTAGATGGCTGATTTTCATATTAAATTTCTGATTTTAATATTTTATTTTCTTGTCCAATGTTCCAACTTTTGAAGTTTCTAACATGTCAATTAACTTGTCAACTAATTATTTTGAACTTTTTGTTTGCATTTTGCAGATATATTTGCTCATTCATCTTGCCTATTGTAGATGTCGTTTGATATGCTGATACAGACTCTCCTAGTCTTGGAGAGATATATGAGACATTTGACAAAGATGTCAGCGAAGATCAAGCACTTCGGGTAAGTGATCCCACTCTTTGGATTTATATGAGCAACACATTAGGCTCCATTGCATACCAGGTGGAATACAATGAACACCCCGCCTATAAGGGCATGTTTCGCGCTAAATCCAAAATGGTATGCACCAAGTACAGGGTGCTCCATGTGATGACCCCCGTGTTTTGGGGATATTCATAGGCCATTAAAGACTCTATCTAGCGTAGCCAGCTCACTACTGACACAATTCCCAGACTTGCAAATCCACAGCCCAATCTTGAGTAAACTACGCTGCCAGGTTGACAAAGCCATACTAGCCCGATCAAAACCCCAGACACTTGCCACTCACCTTCTGCACAAAGTTACAGTCTTCCGCCAGATGTAGTGAGAAATTGATCCACGATAGCTTTCATCCACCCCTCAAGAGGAACAGACTTCACCCCAGACCCGGAGAAGCTTGTGTGGCCGCTCATGCTCTTCAGCCTTCCAGATCGCAAACTCCATAAAAGATTCGCTGCACTCCACTTCACGGTGGGATATTGATCCCGAGGACGTGGCCCAGGTAGATGAGGAGGAGATAGCTGAGGGTTTGGTTGGGGTTCCGTTGATTGAGGAGGACCATCACAGTGGCAGTGACTCAGAGGATGACTTTGATTTTGATGCGGTTATGAGAGATGATTAGGGGCAGCAATGCTCTATGTTTATTCATTATTGACATACGATATTGTATTTTGATTTTCATAGCAAACTTTAAAACTATATGGCAGCAATGTAGCCTTTGGGCATTTTGATATAAGCTTATAAATTATAACTTGGAGGTTGTTTCATGATTCGTGTATGTTAATTTTGAATGCGTATAGAGTATTGACATAATGTTGAACACAAATGTTATATGTTAAGGTTCTATAATGTATATTATGCATGCCTTATCCATGTAATCATATGAATATTTAAAATTTCCCTATATTTTTATATAGCCGTCCCCCGCTGTCCCTAAATTTGGCCTCAAAAATCGGAAACTTTGGGACTCGTCCCACCATCCTTTTCCATCCCCGTCCCGGAAACTTGGGGTAACACTGGTTTTTAGCTTTCACAGCTTCCAAAAGGTCTTCTCACAATTGATCAGGCTTCGCAATGAGTCCATCAACAGGTTCAACGGAGCAGTCAAATGACCAAAATTGCGGATCAAACTAAGGGGTTTCATCATAAAGACAAAGTGCAAATTATCAAATTTTTCATCTTTTGCACACATGGGCGCCTAGAATTTTGAGCCCTCAGAATTAGCTGTTAGAGTTTGCAAAAATGATCATTCTTTCCAGAATTCTTCAAGCTTTCCATTGAATATCTCAGCCTGACCACGAGATTCAGCAATCACTGACAATTGCAGATCGAACAGGAAATGAAGAACAGGAGACAAATTAAAAAAGTTGAAAATCATTAAAAAATGGTTGTCTGACAAACAAAGCGCCCCTGCTAGTCAGGGGCGCCCAGACTTTTGAACCCTCAAAACCACTTTTTAGGATTCACAGCCTCCAGGAAATCCTTCTCCAATTCAATCACGCTCTTCAACGACTCTGTCAGCCAACTCACAGGACCTATCAGACGTCCAAATTCAAAGATCGAACGGAGGCATTTTATCAAGGAAAAGATGAAAATCTTGAAAATTTTCTCTCTGATGATGCAAAGCGCCCCAGTTAGCCAGGGGCGCCCAGGATAAACAGCAGTCAAACGCAGGATCAGAGGCTAGTATGAGGTATCAATCTCCTCACATTTGATCAAGCTTTCCAGATCAATTCACTTTCAATCCTAATTGCTCACAAATTGGTGGAAAACAGTGCCCAAATAGGGGTATCAATCACCGGAGAGGCATTGAAACAAGCAAATTTTGAAAACTTCAAAAAATATTCTAACACTGCCAAAGTTGGACGCATTATCTCAAGGAGACGTCCAAGTCAACTTGAGTTAGAAATTTTTAAAAGACGTCTTCATGCTTTGGCTGCTCTATTTTTTAGGGATTCTTCAAGTTAACAGACATTTTCACAAGATGACTCCTAAATTTAGGGTTTACGAAAGTTAACTGCTTCTTTCACCTCCAAACTTTATTTCAGAAGCATTTGGGCGTCCGTTCTTCATTATTTTGCAAGTTAAATTCATGAGGCAAACACAAAATTTTCTTCTCAACAGCATTTGAAGGATCAAACGAAGGGCGTTTTTAGAGTTCTGCATAGATTCGAGTACAAGTTGCACAGAAGAACGCTTTTCCATAATCCGTTTTTCCAAGGCATCATTTTTCAAAAACAAGTCATATTCTCCAAAATTCATCGATTTGGGTCTAATTCTTTTTCAATCTTTTCCAAGATTGGAACAAAAAATTCGACAGCGTCTTTGGCTTCCACTTTTCTAGGGTTTCATGCATGTTCAAGAAAAATCGGTTTATTGAGAAATCTGACAATTTGGGTTTATTCAGCACGAAATTGGCCACAAAACCCAGACCTCAGATTTTTCCAAAAAAATATGCCTCTACAACTTCCACTTTTCAGAAGATCTTTATTTTTTAGGAAAAACTCAATTTTTCAGAAAAATTGAGGATCTAGGTCTCTTCAGCACACGAGCACCTACAAAACCCATATCTCACAATATTTTCGAAAAAATTACCTTCCTGCTTCTACTTTTTAGGGTTTCTTGCATGTTCGTGGAAAAATCAGTTCTTTGAAAAATGGACGATCTAGGTCTATTCAGAAAGACATTCTCTACAAAACCCAGACCTCAACTTTTTTCAAAAAAGTTGCCCTTTTTCTGAAGAAGATTCAGCAAAGCTATTTTTAGCTCTTGTGCAAACTTGTCTGAACATATCCGTGTTCATAGTCAAAAGTTGAGTTTTCAATATGCAATTCTCTCCAATCGAAATCAGGACCAAATCAATCTTACTTCACGATTTCTTGAAGACATTCGACACCGACTTGCATCAAGTAAATCCAATAGTTGATTTGAACATTTTGAAAGCAGTAGACTACATAACAATCCAAAATCTTGAACAATCCAAGTTACTGGCACTAGCCTCTTTTCCCGTCTCGGCACAGAACATCAAGTTTGTAATTGCTTGTGTCAAGCATTACAATCCCACTTCACGAGAAATCCAATCAGTAGATGGGCGTGTTGTTTGCAGCCTCAAGCCGAGAGACATTGATAGATGTTTTTCCATTCCACTATGTGCAAATAACTTGATTGTGTCAACTGAAGAATGTGAAAATCCGTGGAATGCGCAAAAGGATCAGTGCCAGAAAAGGATGGCACAAAGGTGGCTGAAAGAAAAAGGAAACACTTTGTCGAAGCACGTTGGACGTGGTGAGTTTGGGGATGAGTTCGCAGTAATGATTACTCTACTCAACCATGTCATGTCGTATGTAATAACATATGTTTCAATCACGAGCGTTCTACACCGTGCCCTCAGATGACAACAGAGAACACTACGATCGGGCCAAAACATCGTTGATACTCTTCACTGTATAGTTTCTTCAAAGCACATGAATTCCACATGATTTCATACCTCGTATATCTAATGGCCTTTCAAGGCAAGTTTAGAGGTTTGAATGTCGTTGGAACTCTGGACATTCAGGTGCATGAGCATTTCCCGCAATTAGTGTTTTCACAGTCAGAATGGCATTTCAAGCGGGTAAATGATCTTTTCCTGATGCACACGGTGAGAAATCTTGACAATGAGTTGCATATACGGTTTTCAGCAGATGCCAGATTGGCAATGGCAGATTGGGTTGATTGGTTTATCCAATTCCCCACATTCTCCTACATACGCGTATATGGCTTCTCAGGTGATCCAGCCATGCTACCTCAATATCCATCGAATAAGGTAGTGTTTATGGAGTTCTTAAGGCAAGTACATGAGGTGCACACCATTTTGCGTAACAGACGCAAGAATGTCGTCAGTTTCCCTTTTGAAATGAGCATATATAGATGCAAATCAGTAGCTGACGCTAAGTTGATGAGCAATGAGTTGTCAAAGATTAATCTCAAGTTTCTCAAAGAAAGGCGTTCATATGACCCTTGGGGTCTCTTGGCAGCTCGTCTTAGTCTGAATACTTCACATAAACCTACAATGGAAGATTTTTGGGTTAATTGTAAAAATGAGTTGAAAGTGTGCATGCGTGATTACAGTAGATTTACTCTTCATCAGGTTGTTGATTTCTTATCAAAAGATGTGGAGAGTTTGTCAGATGATGATGGAGAAGTCATACTTCCCACATATGCCAGAGATCAAGTTGATCAGCAACCACTTTGACCAATTGATTGGTATGCCAAAGAGAGCACCTCGATCGCGGAAAGAACTAGCCGGTTTGTCAAGGACAGCAGACTATTCTTGAATAGCAAGATCACACCGAACATAGTCATTCCAAGAACAAAGTCGCCAGTGGTTCATTCATCACTACCTACCTCTTCCAAATGGAAACCTAGAGTGAAAGCAATGAGTAACCCTCCTAAAGGAACCAAGGGTAGTAGAATGACAAAGAACTTGAAGGTTCATGATGTAACTCAGCAGGAACAATCAGCAAAAGCAACGGAAGTTCCAGTTGAGACAGTATCACAAGTGGAGGAACAACCTTCATCTCCCATTCTTTTATCATCACTGCAGCCTTCTCCAATTCACATTGATTTAGAGCTCGATTCACCAATTCGTGACATCTCAATACCAACTCATTCATCAGGAGTTGATGAGACTAGAGCCAATCCTCCCAGTGAAGTTAGTAGAGACTCTTCGTCTTGGCTCGAAAACCTCCTGGGCAGGAAGAGGAGAAAGTTGTCTTACCAGTTGGACTTTGCTAAGTTTGATAATGTCTACCAAGGCACATCAGAAAAGAAACTCAAAACGCAAGTTCACGTGGAGAAGAATGTTGACAATGAGGTTGTTATTGAGATTGCTACACCACTAGAAGACAAGAACACTAATGAGGTTGAGGTTGATGACTTCACATTGGTCAAAGCTAATCTTGGAAGAAGCACCCAACAAGCTGATGTAAATCTCTTTGAGGTTGCAGCAGTTAACCTAAAGGAGAGAGTACTCAAGGATGGAGAAGACAAGGCAGCCCTCAAGGCTGAGAATCGATAGCTCTGGCAGTACATCTCCAATCTACTTCATTGGACTTCACACATCACTGCTTTGCTTCCACAAATTCTAGAATCATCTTCAAAGCAAAATCAGTTGAGTCAGTTGGTTATATATGGGAAACATCTGAGAGATGTCCATCTCACCCATGCCGACAACATAAAAATCATCTTGAAATTCATAGTCATTCAACAACAAAGTGAGACCAAGGATCCTCCTGGTACAAGTAAGAGTGGGTCCATCTACCACTCTTACCCTGAACCCCTTGAAGTTCAAGTTCTCTGCCTGAAGTCCACACCTAGCAACCAATCCTTCATCTATGAAATTATGCGTAGCTCCAGTATCAATCAGGGTGATGCAATGTTGTCCATTCCCGACTCCTCTGATTCTGAATGATCCCTGATTGTAGAGGCTAGAGTACAATGCCAAAGGAGATAACTTGGCATCTTTTCCTGACCCTGTGGATGCTCTTCCTACCTCATTGTCCTCTGGTTCAGCTCGCTGTTCTGAAATTTCAGAATTAGAATTATCAGCAAAATACCACTCCATACGATTTGCCTTGCCCTTAGGCCTCATAGGACAATCATGATCTCTACTGTAGGATCCTTTGCACCAGTAGCATTTTTTCTTTTTTCTCAAATCATCACGTGACTCATCATCAAGTCTAATCGCTGATTTCTTTTTTTGATCTGCAACTTGTCGATGGCTCTCTTCTGTTGGAGGAGTCATGGATTTAGGTAGAAGCTGCTTTTTTGGGGCAACAAGCTCCATACTCCGTGCCTTTTTCATTGCTTCCTGTAGAGTGGGAGGGTCAAATTATTTGATCCAACCTCTCAATGGCTCAAGCAATCCCTCACTAAACAAAATAACCAATCTCCTCTCTAAGATGCTCGGCACCATCACTGACAATCACTGAAATTCACCAATGTATAACTCCAA
>VDFB02290676.1:0-15264 GCA_007258455.2 Sequoia sempervirens
TTTGGCTTCCACTTTTCTAGGGTTTCATGCATGTTCAAGAAAAATCGGTTTATTGAGAAATCTGACAATTTGGGTTTATTCAGCACGAAATTGGCCACAAAACCCAGACCTCAGATTTTTCCAAAAAAATATGCCTCTACAACTTCCACTTTTCAGAAGATCTTTATTTTTTAGGAAAAACTCAATTTTTCAGAAAAATTGAGGATCTAGGTCTCTTCAGCACACGAGCACCTACAAAACCCATATCTCACAATATTTTCGAAAAAATTACCTTCCTGCTTCTACTTTTTAGGGTTTCTTGCATGTTCGTGGAAAAATCAGTTCTTTGAAAAATGGACGATCTAGGTCTATTCAGAAAGACATTCTCTACAAAACCCAGACCTCAACTTTTTTCAAAAAAGTTGCCCTTTTTCTGAAGAAGATTCAGCAAAGCTATTTTTAGCTCTTGTGCAAACTTGTCTGAACATATCCGTGTTCATAGTCAAAAGTTGAGTTTTCAGTATGCAATTCTCTCCAATCAAAATCAGGACCAAATCAATCTTACTTCACGATTTCTTGAAGACATTCGACACCGACTTGCATCAAGTAAATCCAATAGTTGATTTGAACACTTTGAAAGCAGTAGACTACATAACAATCCAAAATCTTGAACAATCCAAGTTACTGGCACTAGCCTCTTTTCCCGTCTCGGCACAGAACATCAAGTTTGTAATTGCTTGTGTCAAGCATTACAATCCCACTTCACGAGAAATCCAATCAGTAGATGGGCGTGTTGTTTGCAGCCTCAAGCCGAGAGACATTGATAGATGTTTTTCCATTCCACTATGTGCAAATAACTTGATTGTGTCAACTGAAGAATGTGAAAATCCGTGGAATGCGCAAAAGGATCAGTGCCAGAAAAGGATGGCACAAAGGTGGCTGAAAGAAAAAGGAAACACTTTGTCGAAGCACGTTGGACGTGGTGAGTTTGGGGATGAGTTCGCAGTAATGATTACTCTACTCAACCATGTCACAAGTCAAGCAGAAGCACATAAGTTTCAACCGTCGATGTTCTACATCATGTCTCAGATTGTCAACAATAGAGAACACTACGACTGGCCGGCATTGATCAGTGATACTCTTCACCAGCAGATGATAGGTTTCTTCAAAGCACATGAATTCCACATGATTTCATACCTCGTATATCTAATGGCCTTTCAAGGCAAGTTTAGAGGTTTGAATGTCGTTGGAACTCTGGACATTCAGGTGCATGAGCATTTCCCGCAATTAGAGTTTTCACAGTCAGAATGGCATTTCAAGCGGGTAAATGATCTTTTCCTGATGCACACGGTGAGAAATCTTGACAATGAGTTGCATATACGGTTTTCAGCAGATGCCAGATTGGCAATGGCAGATTGGGTTGATTGGTTTATCCAATTCCCCACATTCTCCTACATACGCGTATATGGCTTCTCAGGTGATCCAGCCATGCTACCTCAATATCCATCGAATAAGGTAGTGTTTATGGAGTTCTTAAGGCAAGTACATGAGGTGCACACCATTTTGCATAACAGACGCAAGAATGTCGTCAGTTTCCCTTTTGAAATGAGCATATATAGATGCAAATCAGTAGCTGACGCTAAGTTGATGAGCAATGAGTTGTCAAAGATTAATCTCAAGTTTCTCAAAGAAAGGCGTTCATATGACCCTTGGGGTCTCTTGGCAGCTCGTCTTAGTCTGAATACTTCACATAAACCTACAATGGAAGATTTTTGGGTTAATTGTAAAAATGAGTTGAAAGTGTGCATGCGTGATTACAGTAGATTTACTCTTCATCAGGTTGTTGATTTCTTATCAAAAGATGTGGAGAGTTTGTCAGATGATGATGGAGAAGTCATACTTCCCACATATGCCAGAGATCAAGTTGATCAGCAACCACTTTGACCAATTGATTGGTATGCCAAAGAGAGCACCTCGATCGCGGAAAGAACTAGCCGGTTTGTCAAGGACAGCAGACTATTCTTGAATAGCAAGATCACACCGAACATAGTCATTCCAAGAACAAAGTCGCCAGTGGTTCATTCATCACTACCTACCTCTTCCAAATGGAAACCTAGAGTGAAAGCAATGAGTAACCCTCCTAAAGGAACCAAGGGTAGTAGAATGACAAAGAACTTGAAGGTTCATGATGTAACTCAGCAGGAACAATCAGCAAAAGCAACGGAAGTTCCAGTTGAGACAGTATCACAAGTGGAGGAACAACCTTCATCTCCCATTCTTTTATCATCACTGCAGCCTTCTCCAATTCACATTGATTTAGAGCTCGATTCACCAATTCGTGACATCTCAATACCAACTCATTCATCAGGAGTTGATGAGACTAGAGCCAATCCTCCCAGTGAAGTTAGTAGAGACTCTTCGTCTTGGCTCGAAAACCTCCTGGGCAGGAAGAGGAGAAAGTTGTCTTACCAGTTGGACTTTGCTAAGTTTGATAATGTCTACCAAGGCACATCAGAAAAGAAACTCAAAACGCAAGTTCACGTGGAGAAGAATGTTGACAATGAGGTTGTTATTGAGATTGCTACACCACTAGAAGACAAGAACACTAATGAGGTTGAGGTTGATGACTTCACATTGGTCAAAGCTAATCTTGGAAGAAGCACCCAACAAGCTGATGTAAATCTCTTTGAGGTTGCAGCAGTTAACCTAAAGGAGAGAGTACTCAAGGATGGAGAAGACAAGGCAGCCCTCAAGGCTGAGAATCGATAGCTCTGGCAGTACATCTCCAATCTACTTCATTGGACTTCACACATCACTGCTTTGCTTCCACAAATTCTAGAATCATCTTCAAAGCAAAATCAGTTGAGTCAGTTGGTTATATATGGGAAACATCTGAGAGATGTCCATCTCACCCATGCCGACAACATAAAAATCATCTTGAAATTCATAGTCATTCAACAACAAAGTGAGACCAAGGATCCTCCTGGTACAAGTAAGAGTGGGTCCATCTACCACTCTTACCCTGAACCCCTTGAAGTTCAAGTTCTCTGCCTGAAGTCCACACCTAGCAACCAATCCTTCATCTATGAAATTATGCGTAGCTCCAGTATCAATCAGGGTGATGCAATGTTGTCCATTCCCGACTCCTCTGATTCTGAATGATCCCTGATTGTAGAGGCTAGAGTACAATGCCAAAGGAGATAACTTGGCATCTTTTCCTGACCCTGTGGATGCTCTTCCTACCTCATTGTCCTCTGGTTCAGCTCGCTGTTCTGAAATTTCAGAATTAGAATTATCAGCAAAATACCACTCCATACGATTTGCCTTGCCCTTAGGCCTCATAGGACAATCATGATCTCTACTGTAGGATCCTTTGCACCAGTAGCATTTTTTCTTTTTTCTCAAATCATCACGTGACTCATCATCAAGTCTAATCGCTGATTTCTTTTTTTGATCTGCAACTTGTCGATGGCTCTCTTCTGTTGGAGGAGTCATGGATTTAGGTAGAAGCTGCTTTTTTGGGGCAACAAGCTCCATACTCCGTGCCTTTTTCATTGCTTCCTGTAGAGTGGGAGGGTCAAATTATTTGATCCAACCTCTCAATGGCTCAAGCAATCCCTCACTAAACAAAATAACCAATCTCCTCTCTAAGATGCTCGGCACCATCACTGACAATCACTGAAATTCACCAATGTATAACTCCAAACTGCCCACCTATTTGAGCTGAGCTAGCTCTCTAAAGTATAACTCCGGATCCTTACGATCGAAGCCCTCAATGAATCTGTTTGTGAACTCAAGGTAGGTAGTGATGAAATGGTGTTGTAATGTAACCATGCCATGATACCACCACTTGTGCACAAGTCCATCCAAGTGCAATGTAGCGAACTTAATCGCCTCATCCTCTGGCATGGGCCTCAAAGACAGTTAGTTGTCTAATTTTTGGACCCAAGATCTAACAGTGCATTTATCACTGCCATCAAAGTGTGGCAAGGTGGCCTTGCTCACAACCTGCTAAAAGTCACGTGTAGCCTATGGTGCCTATTGTGCCCTGTGCTCTGTCCTGACTACACCACCACCTCTAGGCCTCTCTTGATCCAAGAACTATTTAGGGTTAACAACTCCCTAATCTCAGCAGGTAAGGTCATATACTCCGAATAATGACGAGTGATATCCCCAGCAGTGAGTACCTGTGTCTCCTGTACCTCAACCTACAAAGCCTGAGGAGCCTGTGGCGCCTCCCTCGGAGTGAAGGTCGATTGGTTGGGTCTAAGGACTGACCCAACAGAGGATGTAGACTGTTGTAATGCCACATTTGGCTGACCAAATCCCTACATACCACTAGTCTGTCCCAGATAACCTGTGTGTTGTGGTGGAATAAACTGCCTCACCGTGCCCATCAGCTAGGACATCATATCCATCATTTTATCAAACTGCCTTTCGGCTCTAGGATCTAGACTAACTAACTCTGCTTGTCCCTTATCCTTCTCAGCCATGGTACCTGTCACACTATCACTATCACTAGAACTGGTTCTGTGAATACCAAGGTTACCCCAAGTTTCCGGGACGAGTACGGCAGGGGACGACGGGACGAGTCCCCAAGTTTCCGATTTTTGAGGCCAAATTTAGGGACGGCAGGGGACAGCTATATAAAAATATAGGGAAAATTTAAAAAATATAGGGAAATTTTAAATGTTCAATAGATAACATGGATAAGGCATGCAGAATATACATTATAGAACATTCACATATAACATTTGTGTTCAAGTTGATATGGTTTATTGGGTATGCATTGATCTTAATGAATAAGTTAGAATTTATTCAATGGAAAGCTTGATTTTGAACTAAGAAAACAGATACTCTGATGATAATTTTTTTGTTTATTGATAACTGGAACAAGGGAGTGCAGCCTTCTGAGAATGATAGTGAGTTGCATTAGGCAAATAATCTGCACAGTTATCATGTTATTGTTTTGCATGATCAGATGTCCCAAGGCCCGCTATGTATCATCTTCACAATAGAGTAAGACCTGTGAGACTTATTTATGAGGCACAGTAGCATTGAGAACAAGCACTAAGTGTTGGGTTATTCACTGGAATTCATCTTGGCACCTTAGCACATAAACCAATCTTGATTCTTGAATAATTGTATCAGTTACACTTATCCAAAGTTTCAAGACAACAAGCAGTGGCACCAATTTATTTAATGGGTGGACATAATTAAGTTCACACTCCCTTGCTATGAAAATGTGTTTTATGTTTTGTTTTGACCATGCTTTGATGCGGGGCACGGTTGACCATCCTAGGGACGGCCAGGGGACTTCTAGGATGGCTAACTTGTCCCAAGGACAGCCAGGGGACTCCTAGAAGTCCTCTGGCCGTCCCCAAGTCCCCTAGCCGTCCCCTGGCTGTCCCTAAGTCCCCTGGCCGTCCCCGGGACTGGTCAGCCATCCCCTAGGTCCCTTGCCGTCCCCCTTTGGGACATTTCCTAAAAATTTTGCAAAAGGGGGGACGGTCCCCTACCGTTCCCTTGTCGTCCCCCAGTACCCGAGACGGGGGATTTGGGGGGGGGGGACGCGTCCCCGGGTATCCCTGGTGAATACCCAAGATTCCTGAAATTGTTTCACCTTCTAGAATTGGAGGTGGTTCCCACTGTTTTGCACCTCTAGTATAATGTATAATCTCTTTACTCATGAAAATACCCAATCATAGGATGGCAAGAAACCGCTCTGATACCACTGAAATATCCCACCCTGATCTGAGATATTTACTACTACAACTGCCTTGTCTAAGATTTTCGGTTTTTTATGGTTTTTGCTTGTTTTGAGTTTTTTGATGAAAGTTTGCCTAAGAAGCAAGCAAGATATATATATATGAACAATTGCAATAAAGACAAACTATTGAAGCAAACTCTTATTATATTCAAAACAGATTTTATACAATGCTTAAAGATCATTTATCACCATACCCAGAAGCCTTAGAATAACAATTTGCAAATCTGGAAATGTATATCAGCAACTAGCAAACCCTTGTCATGGATGCCCTACTGAATGAATGTCTTCTCCACCTTAAATCTGCTGCTGATTGAATGCAAGTAACTAGACACCTCAAATAATGAAGATTACACCTCAAAACCCTAGGCGCTTTAGCCTACGTATTCCCATGCCCTCCTTTGATGAAGTACGGCTTGCAATTAATGTTGTACGGCCTACTTTATTGAGGTTGCAACAGCAATGAATGACAACCAGCAAAGAAATCCTCCAACGGAACTCTGATCTGCACCACCAAACTTATGAAATAGCTCTAAAAATCACTCCTGAAAGCACAATTGTGACCTCTAATGTAAAGCCACCTAATTAGCAAACCTTGGGTGTTATTTCACACTTGTAGAATGCTCGAATCTGAGAGAAAATCATTTTCCAAGATCAGATTGCAGCTGAAAACCCTTGGTTTCACCTCCAAATGCCAAAGCAACAAAATATTTGAAAGTGTAGAATGATTCTATTTTCTTTTTGAAAGCCTTTTATATCACCTCCCAAATGGCACGATTTCCCATGAGCAATTAAATCATTACATATAATATAATTTATTTGCTTTTGTTGACTTAATAATATATCTTCCACTTGGGCGCTCAAAACAACGACTTATATTATTTGACTTTATATCATTAAATGCCTTTATAATAAAGTCGATAAGTCATTTAATATTTTCACTTTATAATTAATTAATTATTATTAAAGTATGACTTTAATAATAATTAAATACCATAACTACATCAATAATCATCATTAATTAATTCTAACTTCACCACAGGCTAACCCATTGCTCACTTTGTCCATCTGGATGCCTTACTATAAATAGTAAGGTTGGTCCCCAACATCCCACTAACTTACTAAAAATAGTAAGTATGCATAAACGGAGCCAGAAATCCATGGAGATGATCACCTCCAACGAACCAGAGAAGAAAACATTGCCAACTGCCATTTGGAGAACCCAAAGACTCCCACAAAAAGCCCTCTAATCACCATTATTAGCCTACGAGAACCTGATGATAGATAGATTTCTATCGCCTATCACCTATCGGTGGCGGCCGGGAGGCCGAGGGACTATCTAGAGTAGAGTCGTGGATTAAGTAGCTGGCGCTGTGCGGGGAGGCTGAGGAGAGGCTGGCTATGGGCGGGGCGGCGATGAGTCTGCTATGGCTGGGGCGGGCACTACCTCTAGTTAGCGTGCAGGCTGATAGGCGTGGTGGGGAGAGGACTTTATCTCGACTCCGCGGCAGAGATAGAGATAGAGCTTGCTTCTGCAGGACTGCAACAAGACCGATTTTTACTTTTGAAGGGTGGGGCAGTGGCCCGGTCGGATGCTCGGACCAGCAATTCAACTAGTTCAACCTTTCTCGAACTAACTCCCTTCCTCCCACAGGCAAGCCCAGAGAACAAAAAGGTAGGCCTAATCTGGTTGAACTCGCTCTTCTGAGAAAGTAGTTGATGTCTAACTGGCCACACCCCCGGATGGAGACGATAGTTGAAGGGAAGCTTGTCCTCCCACACCCCCTATAGAAGTTAGGCTAGGGTGGTCAGGTACAGGGATCGAGAAAGAGTGAGAACTCCAGGCCCTCCCGGTTACCCGGCTCAAGGGAACAAACCATCCTGGGGCACCCTCCTTTACACCCCCGGGCGGCCTCCGGTTGGATTGTTCGGCTAGGACTGGATGTTTGGCCCATGCTTTCTGCGAGACTGGTCCGGATCTCGCCATCTCTGTTTTTTTCGAGTTTTGCGAGAAGGGTGACCGGTTTCCAGAGTTCCCCCTCGCAGCGTCAACTATGGTGGGGCCTGCACCACACTTGAGTTCCGATCCAGTAGGCATTGAACCGACTGAACCCCTTAGATTAGAATAGTAGGGGCGACGCCCGAGAACGTCTCCTCCCACCCAACGGCTATCTTCCCACCCAACCCGGAACTATAGTGCGAATAGTAGGGCTGCCGCCCCCCCGGTGCAGAGGAAGATTAGTTGGCGGGGCCTATACAATAGTAGGGGCCTCCCACCCAGGTGGAATATATGGTCGGTGGGCCCCTACTATTCGCCAGGGGCCACTTATTCAGACCGTAGCGGTGCCAGATTCTATACGTCCTATTGCCATGGTAGGGGGGGTGGGGAGGCCCTCAGATTCTATACGTAACGTGGGATGGGAGAGAAAAGTGAAAGGCATTGGTTTGGGAGACAACGTCCCCACCCCGCTTTCCTGGTTAGTAGGGGAGAGGAGTGGGAGGAGAACAGGAAGCCATAGAAAGGTGAATGGCCCCTACTCTCTATGGGGCCCTACCTCCATTTGAGAGAGGTAGGAGGCGGGCTACGCTATCTACTTACAGCACATAGTTGATAGGGCCCCTAAAGGGGGTTGATGGGGACTAGGTATTGGGGGTGTGGAGGTAGAGGCGGGGGTACTCGTCCAGAACTTTCAGTGCATTGAGGTGCTGAACCCATCGTGCATGCATGATGCAGTCCATACTGCATACTATATCATTCACATATTGTGCTTTCCCCATCGACTACTGCAAGTTGGCTGAAGGCTCTTGGTAGATTAAGCTGGGCTCATCTGGGGGTTGGGCGGTGGCAAGCTTTCATTCCAACCTAAAACTCCACTAAATAATAAAGAGGCCTCCACAGCAGCTTACTGGGGGCCGACACGAGGCCCTACTGCTGAGGCCTCCACTTCTATAATCTACCTCAGCGGGGGGTGGCCGGGGCTTGGCCTTGAAGGTGGGTTATAAAGGCCTTAGGACTGTCAGCCATAGGAGGTAAGAAGAGTCGGTGGGAGGTGCGCTTAGCGACCCCGGCGGAATATGGTCGGCGGCCGAGGCGTCCCTGACAAGGAGCCTGTTGAAGGGCCTCCCACTTCTATAATCTACCTCCAAGCAGGGGGGCCCGGGTGAACCCGAAGGGCATGGTCTTCAGGTGGGTTACTTTGGGTGGGGGGCTTTTATAGTTCTCCCACCCTGCATGCTGCCCCAATCAAGCGGTTGCCCCACAGAGCAGTACTAGTGACGCAATCCATACTATGTACGGAGTGGAGTGGTTAATGCAGTGATGCCATGCCATACTCTATATAGTGCTATAGTGAGTGGAGTACTATAGTGCGACTATTGGTAGACCCTGGGGAGCTGGGTGAAACTAGCGGTTAACCTATCCGGGTAAGGTCATGAAGGGTAATAAATATCACCGCATGTACCGAGCGAGATGCAACTATATAGAGGGGAGGGGGGGATCAGGCAGCGCAATTCTAGGGAGTTGTTTAGGGGCCCGTCCGTGAAATATTTTGTTTCTCTGCCATTAGGCTATCCTGGGAACTAGAGCATTAGGCTATCCTGGGAACTAGAGCATGTTACGCCACTACTAATATACCTCACCTATGGGTGGGCGGAAGACTATAGTTCCGCCTGGAGGTGAAGGGTGGCCGTCCATCGGGTAGGAGGAAAGAAAGTTGGGCCCTACCATCTACTATAGAGGACCATCCTTCACCGGCCATCTTTTGAACCCCCTGTAGGACAGGGTCCCAAAGCTATGCTAATGAAACTAAGTGGGGTCCGGTTGCCTGCCCTCCTTATTCTAGTAGTTGAATTCCTTCCGGCCAATCAAAACAAATTGCCTATCCCTGCATAGGAACTATGATTCCCCGCATTTGAACCACCCGGCCCCTTAGAATAGTAGGGGCGGTCGAATGATCTTGGTGAACTCCCTGCATAGGAACTATGATTCCCTGCATTTGAACCACCCGGCCCCTTAGAATAGTAGGGGCGGTCGAATGAAATGATCTTGGTGAACTCCCACCTTAGAGGCTAATCCACCAAACTTTGACGCTTGCTAAAATAGTAGGTGCTAAAAATAGCAGTTACTACCAACCAAGGATCTTAGAAAACCTAAAAAACACTCTGGCAAGCCATCGCAATTACCCCCCTGAAATGTTGACAAGAATCTTGGAATCCCTTGAAACGCCTTTGAATAGCCTACGAGACTCTGGAAATAGGCTAACAATCACTAAAAAGCTTAGGGCTAAAAAGGGTACATTACAATGCGGATTCATGGAATTCCTCTAGACACTTGGCATGACATTGTACAAGCATTAAAGTAGTTGTTACAAAGTTGACTAGCCTACTTGAAAATGGTTCTCCATTTTGGGAAGGTGAGAGCTCAAAATTTGATCTTTGGAATCTTTTCATGCATGGCACCCTTGATAAGGAGGATTCCTCTTGCATGTAACTTCTTTCCACATGTTTATCATTAGGACATGTGTCTCTTAATGGGCCCTTCCATGATTTTGAATACAATTTGGTGGTTTTTCTAAAAAAAAGAATTATATAAATTGAATGCTTGGGTGAATAATTTTGATATCACAAATTGATGAGGTATTGTTGGGCTGCTTATATGCTTCAAGAAGGAAGAGATTGCTGCTATGTCAGATGTTTAGATTAGCAGATTGTATTTGACACCTTGTTGTTCGAGTAATATAGTGCTCGATCTTCTTTTGATGCTGGATTTCTCCCAAAAGGGTCTACAAAAGTATAAGTTGTGAAATATATGTTATCACCTCTCTTCCTTTTCTTACCTTGCTGCTGATTTCCATTGCATCTTCAATTTGGTTTGAATATATCTCTGAGTTATACCAATTGATAAGAACAGATTTAAAACATATATTATTGCTTCTAACCAGAAAAATTAAACCCTAGATTCAATAATACCTTTCATGATAATACAACCTCTAAGGACTTACATAAATCTCATATGGTTGTTTGACAGTCATGCCTTCATGATAACACAACTTCTAAATACTTGCATCAGTCTAGAATTGTCGCTTGACATCCATACCATTCAAGATAACACAACTTCTAATGACTTGCATCAATCTAGAATTATCACTCGACGGTCATACCTTTCATGATAACATGGCCTATAAGGAATTGTATCAACCTAGAATTGTACGACTTTCAAGATAACTCAACCTCTTAGGACTTGCATCAATTGTCCCTTGAAAGTTATACCTTTCATGATAACATAACTCAGGATTTGCATTCATCTATAATTGTCAGTCGACAATTGTAATAAACAGCCCTCAAATATTTCTTTTTGTTTTCTGATTCTCTCCAACTGCTAAAAGAAGGTTTTGTGTTTGTTTTCTGATTTGTTTGTTTGAAGTTCTCACATGCCATTCATAATATAATAATGCCAATAGATGTATAACAGTTTGCGAATGAACATACAAGTAACTTGCTAGGTAAATAACATTTGTTTCCTTCAATATTCAGATTTTCAATAACAAGACAGGGCAGATTTAACATTCATTAATATCAGAAAATAAGAACACTTTCAGACCTGTAACAAGAAGCTTGACAGCAGTAGCTAAACTTCCAAATAGCATCGAACTGAAACAAGACTAGGTACTAATCTCCTTACTTTCAAACAATCCCAAAACACTGCTTGACAGCGCTTAAGCAACCAGGTGCCATACTTTATGCAGATTGCGAACTGTGAAAGAAGCTAAACAGCAGGCTTGAAGCCTTCAACATGATGTGAAGTGAACCCCAGCTTTGACCTTCAAACACTTGCTTCCCAACGCCATGTGTCAGCTACAATAACCCCTTAATATTCAGAAATGGCAGCTTATGTAACTGCAGTTTGCAAACTGAAGGTTTAGCACCAAGGACGTCCCTCTAAGGAAGTTCGATCTGCCTTATTAAATTTAATTTTCTTCCAAAAAATGCATACAAATACTCATTCGAATCACCTTAAGGAGAGTCAAACATTGATTCAATACCCATTTCGAATTTCAAAGCCAACACTGAGATATGAGTGAAAAGGAGAGTTCAGGTCCAGAATATTAGTGTCCAAAAACTTTTAGAAATCTCACCAAAAACTCCAAGATTACCACGCCAAACTGAAAAGGAGCAAACCACACCAAAAACCCATTGAAAAAACCTCAAAAGAACTGAAAAATCTTCCTTCTTTTTCACCCAGATGTGATTCCTCATTGAAACCACCATTCACCAGCTTGAGCAGGGCTTTCACTGCCGAAATTAGTCTTAGAAGTTGAGAGTTTTCGTCCTCAATCCCATTTTCAGACCCTCTGGTTGCAAACCAGCAGCATCTTTGTATGTCATCAAACTCAACCATGAAGAAATGAGCTTGCAAAGAGAACTTTTAAAAGATACTTCATCAAATTAGGGCGACCAAGCTCAACCCTAAAACCCACGCCCTTTTTTGGAGACATTTGCTTTTGATTTTAAAATAAATCACAAACCCAAACATTAGCTTTTATTTAATTTTAACTTCATCTCCTTGCTTGGGCGTCCACTCCTAATCCAGCCTTCTAAAGCGTTTTAAATGCTTTAAAAACAAGTTAAGGTTATTACTCTAGGCACCATGGTCCTTTTATGACCCATTTTTAACCGTCAATAATAAAATATAAAGTTACTTTATAAGAGACCACATTTCGAAGCATAAATCAAATATTTAAATGATTTAACCTTAATAACTTTATACCAACAGGATATGTGTTGCTGAGACAAGCCAGACCTCGTCCCGCTTACCCTAGTTGACTTACTATTTTTATAAAGTACTAAAAATAGTAAGTAGTGCCAAGAAACTCAACCCAGAGAGAAATTGAGGTGCTCAAAAGGGCTCACCGAGGACTGAAGCACAGTACCAAACCCCCTTGCTAAAAATAGTAAGTGTATCAGAATCAAACCAATCTGAAAGAGGACATCAAAAATGGGGACATTACAGTCTGCCCTTCCCAAAGATTGCTTGTCCTCAAGCAATGCCAAAAAAACCCTACAACCAACAATCAAAATCACAATGAAACTAGAAATGATCTCGGGGTCCCAAATAAATCTAGAAGGTCTGTAGCTCCATCTACTCAAATCCGTGTCAGGTACCAATACATAAGGCCTCCTGAAAAAACTCCTGCAAAATGGGTGATAAAATACCGCAAAGACTCAATCCACTCCTCAAAAAATTGTCCCTCAAGAGAACCAAAATGAAGTGCCACAAGAGTAAGCTCTAGTAAATCCACACTGGCCCTCTCATCCCAAACAGTAGCTACTCTAAAACTCAGTGTGAATCTCGGGTTCCAAGTGAATCTCAGAAAGGAACCATCATGCTGAAGCTGCGTCACACTGAACATCACTATCAACCCAATGTGCTCAGACTATACTCTCCTATCCCAAACTACAACAATCAATAAACCATCAATCGGAACAATGTATGCCCTCGCCATGAAGTAACTGTAGTAAGCGTCACTCACCAAAATGGAAGCAAATAATGGGGGCACTGTATCCGAAAAGGTACTCACAACCAGCTACCCCAACTTGAAATCAATCTACTCATCGAGAAATGTCTACATAACCAACTCAAGAAAGTGTGGGCAGCAATAATAAATCAGTGATTCCACTGGATACGTAGGAGAGGTAAGCAAGGACTAAGCTGAAGAATCATCCCGTAGTACCAAATCATCACTGACACCCAAGCTCAACCGGGTACAACTCAACTGCTGAACTAGAGGAACCATCCAACTCAACAGTGGATCCCAAAACAAAATTGTATGTAAGCTGATCGGAAAGTGTGTCAGGGCACCAAGGTTGGAAGTAGTCCCACTAGTCCATTCTTGAGACAACAATTCACGACTAGAAACTGCACCTGGGTCCCAAACTTTGCTATTTTCATCCAATGCAGTGTTGCAACTAGGAGTAGTCTCATCATCCAACTCGAAAAGAGGATTGTCATACACCATATCAACCCCTATCTCAAACAACGGATTATCAAAAAGCAAAAGATGACCACCCTCAAACACGGATTGAGAATCCAAATCAGAAAGGCTGCTAGGTCCTTGCTCATGTTCAGCCACATGCAAAATAAAATCTGATTTGCTCTCAAGAGCGAGATCAAGACCAACATCAACATCAATTCCATCAATCATGCATAATTGTGAAGTTGAAGTCGAAACAGCTCTATAGTCAAAAGTAAATTCATCCCAATTAGGTCCCCTGTCAAACTAAGGTACCAACTCACCAAGATTCCAAGAATTAAAAGGCTAATTGTTTTGTTCATAGTGCTCCTCCTATGATATTGCCTCTCTAAATAAATCATTCACCAACTCGTCACCATACATGTCAACACAAGTATCTTCCTCCATCGGCTGATCTTGGGAATCCATTTTCAAACCTCCTTTATCAACATCACTGCAAACATCATTGTTTGTTGTTTTGAAGACCTCATCCATAGTGTGATGAGCCAAACTAGATTTGACTCAAAACCCCCAAATTTAATCTGGAATTTCCTTTGAAACCAACACAAGGTGGCTGGAAAGGTTTGCTTTGATACCACTGTGATGTGCCAAACTCACTGCTGATTTGATTTTTGCTCGTTAAAGGTCTGATTTTTGGTTTGTAATCTGCTTTTCTTGTTTTTGGTGTTTTTGTGGTTTGATGCCAAATGATTTTAATAATTTTCTTACAACCATATGCATATAAAAAATTCAAATTAAACTAACTTATAAAGATAACTCAAAGGAACTCAATACACTAGTTAAGAGACCTTCTTCATTCACAAAGAGTGCTAAAATTATATTCCTCTTACATGCATTTCGGAATGAGACATCATTTACAACTAATGACAAACTTGCAGCCAAGATGCACTGTGAACAGTGCTTGCTACAGTACCCACGCCCATGAAATTGCTCATACAAATTTAAATACAAGTTTCTCCTACCAATTTTTCGTTGAAATGTCTTCTAGGATGATGGGCGCCCAGTTTAGGAGTAAAAGCAGCTGCAAGAAAGAGGCGTTTTCCTTACTTGTGGATGTTGAAACCCTTACTTCAAAGCGGCTGGTTGTAGGTGCATAATCAGCTCCCAAAATGTTCATAAATTCATAGTAACACCTTCAAGATGACGAATGAAGACTTTAACAGCAACTTCCCTTCCGGTAGATGTCTTCAAACACTTGCAATCAACAAAATATGGCTCCCACGAAGCCACAAAACTCAGACCTGCACTTTAAAGTGGTCTTTCACACTCTCAAGATGCATAAAATCCTAACTACAAGCCCAATCCAGGCTTACCCACTGCAGAAATCAGGAAACCCTAGTTTCATTCTCTCCCAAACTCCACACTTCAAGTTTCACTCAACAAAATAATCTCAAGCATGAGAAGTTCGAACTTTCTCTTCTCCTTTTATAATTTTCACTTGAAATCACTATTCATTAAAAAACACTATTCACTTAAGTTATTTCTTTT
>VDFB02290677.1:0-27684 GCA_007258455.2 Sequoia sempervirens
ATAGATTTTTCAATCAAAACATGAAAAAAATGCATGGAGGTGGAAGTCTTCCTAAATATACGTTTATTCCCTTCCCACCAAATGGCCCATACTATCAATGTTGTGATAACTTTCTAGATGCACACAAAGAAGGAGGTTTTATAAAGCACAAGCCAGGCAAAAAAAAGATTCCAGATTGTATTCAGAAAAGGAGTATAATAGTTCATTTTTTCCAAAATAAATAGCCAACAAGATTGGGCAAAAGAACATTGCAAAAAAAATGATCATGAACCTCAAAAGTTTGATCACACAATACACACTCGAAAGACTCCACAATTCCTAATTTAACCAGTCGATCACTTGTTAGAGCTCTTTTCCTCATCACTAACCATGCGAAGCTATCTGCCTTTGGAAGGAAAACACTATTCCAACAAAATGAGAATGCTCTTTGAGATTGAATAGTGTCACCCCTATTGAGGATTGCTTTATATCCTTGCTTGACTAAATAAGATCCATTTTTAGATGGTGCTCATATTACTCAATCAGGTTTCTCTTATATGAATATAGTTCTACTTTCCATAATATGTTTCAATAAATATTTTTGATCTTTTTAAATCTATAAAGAAGAAAAATCTTTCCAAAATACCCTCCCTGATGAAGGTTCAATTGAATTAACATAATTTATTAGCCTTGTTCCCCAAACCTGAGAAAAGACCGGAATGGCTAATTGTAACTCTTGATAATCTCTCAAGGGAGGGTTCCCATTCCAAGATTCACTCCAAAAGTTAACTTCATGTCCCTTATTGACCTCCCAAGAGATATACAATGTTACCACTTTTCTACATGAGAGAATGAAATTCCACATGGTCGAGCCTTCAAGTGGATTAGAGGCTATGAAAATTCTCTTGGGATCTTGACTGTCTAGGTATTATAATTTTTAAATGTTATTTTTTGTTGCTTTTGTTGTTTATTATGACTTATTATTATTTTATCTTGTTTCTTATATCTTATTGTTCTAAAATTTGAAGGTCATGGTATTTGTTCTTTCTTATATCTTATTGTTCTCATTTTGATTTGTTCTTCTTTTTTTCTATAAAAAATATATCAAATCAAATATATATATATCTTTTTGTTCTTTCTTTTATCATTTTTTTCTTATTTATATATTATATCATATTATATATATATATGTGTGTGTGTGTGTGTGTTATCTGATACTTGATATATTTATAGATTTGATTTTTTCTATTTTATTTATAATTTTTAAATTATATTTTTTCTTTGCTTTTGTTGTAGGTTTATTTCAATTTATTTTTATTTTATCTTGTTTCATTGCTCTCATTCTTGGGTCTTTTGAGTTTTTTATTCTTTTTTATTTCATATCATTAATTTGATATATTTTCTAGGTCGTGTGCCTCAAAACCTTCACAACCTCCCCCTCTCTTTCCCCCACTCCTTTTTATATCCAAATTTGCTTGCTCTTTTTCATTTCTCACTCTATATGCTTATCATCCTGATGATGGATCATGGAGTATGATCTGAAACGTTATGTAAAGAATGGCACAGTTTTTTCTAGAAATCTTGCATACTAATTATTTGTAGTGTTGGAAAACACACTATCCCATGTCAGTTAGTTTGTTATGAAATTTTTTTGTTTCTTTGCGACCAAGAATGTAATGAAGTCCACTTTCAAATTTTAGAACAACTCTTTCATATAGTAAAAATGGAATTACCTTTTTTCATTTGATTGGAACAAATAAAATGCTTGTATGATTTGCAATGTTGAAAAACACATTATCTTGTGTCAGTTAGTTCGATATGAAAAGTTTTTGTTTCATTACGAACAAGAATTTAATGAAGTCCACTTTCAATTTTTTGACCAACTCTTTGGTACAGTCAAAATGACATTTCACTTTCTTCATCTGATTGGAACAAATAAAATGCTCACATTGTTTGCAGTGTTGGAAAACACATTGTCTCCTCTTAGTTATTCCCTCATGAAAAGTTTTTGTTTTGTATGCTCCAAAAATGTAATGAATTACAACTTCAAATTTTAGAACAACTCTTTGGTGATGTAAATATGGCATTTCCACCCCTCTTTGCCCCTCTGACGTTTTATGGGTGACCTTTGGCTTTTCTCGTCTTGAATTTTCTTTTTTCCCCTTGTTTTCCTTTTCTTTTTGTTTGAGGTTCCTTTTGTTTCCTCTTTGATTTATTTTCCCTTTTTTGAGTTTTCATCATATATATATAATTTATTATTTGTTTTTTCTTAATTTTTTCATATATATGTTTTGTTCTTTCTTATTTTATATATATATATATATATTTGATTTGTTTTTTTATATATCAAATATATATACATATATATGTTTTATATCTATATATTTATATAGATATATGTATTTCTTTTTGTTCCTCCTTATTTCATATTTTTCTTTCTCTTATCTTATTGTTCTTTCTTACATCATATTGTTCTCATTTTGATTTGTTCTTTTTTCTTTTATCCAATTTATAAAAATAAAATAAAATATATATCCAATCAAATACATATATGTTATATGATATTTGATTTGTTCTTTTCAAGTTATAATTTTTAAATGTTATTTTTCATTGCTTTTGTTGTTTATTATGACTTATTATTATTATATCTTCTTTCTTATATCTTATTGTTTTCGTTTTGAGTTGTTATTCTTTTTTTATATCAAATATATATATCAAATCAAATATATATATATATATATATATTATTATATTTATATATATATATATATGTATGTATGTATGTATATATGTATGTATGTATGTATGTGTATGTGTATGTGTATGTGTATGTGTATGTGTATGTGTATGTGTATGTGTATGCAAAATATGATATAATATATAAATAAGAAAAAATGATAAAAGAAAGAATATATGTATGTATGTATGTAAAATAAACCTACAATAAAAAGCAAATAAAAAGCATAGAAAAAGCATAGAAAAATAAATTTAAAAATTATAAAATATATCAAATTAGTAGATGTATACATACATACATACATGCATATATATATTCTTTCTTTTATCATTTTTTCTTATTTATATATTATATCATATTTTGCACACACACACACACACACACACACACACACACACACCTACATATATATATATATATATATATTTGTGTGTGTGTAATGTGTGTAATGTATGTGTATGTGTATATATAAGCAAAATATGATATAATATATAAATAAGAAAAAATGATAAAAGAAAGAATATATGTATGTATGTATGTATGTATGTATGTATGTATGTATGTTATCTAATACTTGATATATTTATAATTTTAAAAAAATTATTTTTTCTATGCTTTTTCTATGCTTTTTCTATGCTTTTTATTTGCTTTTATTGTAGGTTTATTTCAATTTTTTTTATTTTATCTTCTTTCATTGCTCTCATTATTGGGTCTTTTGATTTTTTTATTCTTTTTTATTTCATATCATTAATTTGATATATTTTTTAGGTTGTGTGCCTCACAACCTTCCCAACCTCTCCTTTTCCCCCCTCCTTTTTATATCCAAGTCTGCTTACTCTTTTTCATTTCTCACTCTATTTGTTTATCATGATGATGATGGATCATGGAGTATGATCTAAAACATTATGTAAAAAGTGGCACACAGTTCTTTCCAGAAATCTTGCATACTAACTATCATAGACTATGGAAACAAAATGTTATTAACTACAAATAATGCGAGCATTTTATTTGTTCCAATCAGATGAAAAAAGGAAAATATCATTTTTACTATACCAAAGATTTTTTCTAAAATTTGAAAGTGTACTTCATTACATTTTTGGAGCATACGAAACAAAAACTTTTCATGAGGAAATAACTAAGAGGAGACAATGTGTTTTCCAACACTGCAAATAATGTGAGCATTTTATTTGTTCTAATCAAATGAAAGTGAAATTCCATTTTGAATGTACCAAAGAGTTGTTCAAAAATTTAAAATTTGAATTCATTTCATTCTTGGTTGTAACGAAACAAATCTTTTCATAACGAAATAACTGGCATTGGAAAATGTGTTTTCGAACATTGCAAATAATGTGAGCATTTTATTTCTTCCAATCAGATGAAAAAAGGTAAATGCCATTTTTAATGTACCAAAGCATTCTAAAATTTAAAAGTGGATTTCATTACATTCTTTCTCATAAGGAAACAATTTTTTTTCATAAGGAAATAACTCACAAGGGATAGTGTGTTTTCTAACACTGCAAATAATGTGAGCATTTTATTTGTTCCAATCAAATGAAAAAGGGAAATTCTATTTTTATTGTACCAAAGAGTTATCCTAAAATTTAAAATTGGAATTCATTGCATTCTTTCTTGTAATGAAAGAAAAAAAATTCATAAGGAAATAACTAAGAGGAGACAGTGTGTTTTCCAACAATGTAAATAGTTGCCCACATAGATACATACATATACATACACATAACATTTATTGTTATACTCTATTGAATACCATGTATGCAATTAGTCTATTGAATACCATTGACTACTATACTCAAATTTGTTGAGATCAAACGATTTACATTTCAACTTTTTTCTTTCATTTATAAGCAAGCTACCATAAACAATAACACTTCAGCTAGCACTGCCTACCATTATTTCACATTGTTTATAATGTAATTATAAAGGGAAATGAAAAGTCTAATATGAAATGTATAACAACATAGTGTTCAAACATATAAAAATAATATATAGGTAAAAGTACAAAGTTGTGTCACACTTTATAAAGAAAACAACCAATTGATCCAACTTTTAAACTTGAATCACTAAAAAGTGGCATTAATGTTTTAAATTTTGAAATGATGTAAACTAGTAAAATGTGTATTTTTTAGTATATTTTATGTTTATATCTTTTAAAAAAATTAAAAAATTATTTTAAACTATTTTTTAATAAATTAACACTAGAATTTAGGTGTTGATAAAATGCTGAAAAATGAAGTTACATGCGACGTCAAAATTTTTATAGTATTTTTTTTTCAATTTTTTTTGTGTGTATTTGTAACTTGAAACTTTAGTGCATCGATATATTTTTTTCTAACTTTGATAAATATTATTTTTAAATAAATATTAAAATGTGTGTGTATTAAAAAATAGTTATTTCCATTTGATGTCAACTTTCATATTAAATATTTATCTAAAATAGAAAAAAAATTATACAATCCTATATAGATTCTTTTATCTAGTGTATCATATTTTTTTCGATTTTTTTTAATAAGTTTTAGTATTTTCCTTAGCATGGTAATCAACCTAATATTTTGTGTTGATAACCTACTTTTAGTAAAAATATAAATAATAATTAGACTATTAAAATAAATATATTTTTAAAAACTATACTTATGGATCTACAAAAGGGTATTTTTTTATATTTTTTAAAAAATGTTATTTACATGAGTAGGAGTTATTGAAACATCAAGTTTTTCAAATAATTTTATTTTTTGGTAAATTGGCCTCAAAGTCCTGCTCCATATATTTTTACCCAACAATTTTAGTTGAAAAAGTTGTTGAAGCATCTAACTTAGCTAGAATGAATCTTACTAGATCATATGTTTGACCAAAATTATTTTTTAGTTAGAAATAATTAAATTTAGTTGTGCTAATAAGTTGGCCAAAAGTGTGACATAGCTTTGTACTCTTACCCATATGTCTACACCATAATTGTTCAATAATCAAATGATGAAACCCACAATGCATAATGAGTATTGTCAACCTGTCTCATCATCTCCTACACTACCTATTATTTGCAATTGAGGACATGCCTTTGTAATATATGGCACATTTCTTTGTGTTGTGTATTTCGGGAGGGGTGATTCCAATTCCATGAACCCTCGTAAATGATGAATGCGAAACAATAGATTTTTGGAGAGGATTGATTTGTCCTTCACACTTTGAACACCTTCAACCTATAAGAAACACTTTGAACAATTAACATATGGATGGAAACAAATATAAGGTAGTATGATATATACAACAAGAAATCGTTTATATGTACCTCTGGAAGAGAAGGCTTCAAGTTAGAGAGCTTCCATATCATGAATCCGCCCATGCACTCTTTGATAATATCTGCACCAAGACTTTTATAAGGTAGTTTATAGTCACCAACAATGGCCTTAACAATGTTGACTCTCACACAACCTTGTGGGAGTTGAATGTTGTGGAAAGTAGCATCTCTACCGATAGCACGTACAATGCCTTTGCCAAACAATTTATGCTGCCACCAAGGTCAACATGATCATCAACCTTAAAAGTGATGCCCTCAGTATCTATCCTCTCCTCATCAACAGATTTGGTTGCAATATAAATGCCATTAACATCAATCATAATTCAAGACATATTAAAGGATTCATAAAGAAATTGGAACATAAGCAGGGAAGTGTATTGTGTCTTTTATCGATATAGATGGCATGCCAGTGCTCTCCCCATCCCCATGTCCATCTTTATTGCCATCTCCCCCTTCCAGGCTAGCACTCTCCTTGTCCCCATATCCATCTTTATTTCATTGTCCTAGCACTTGCAGGCCAGTGCTCTCCCTATCCCCATGTCCATATTTATTGCCATCTACCCCTTGCAAGTCAGCACTCTCCTCATCCCCATGTCCATCTTTATTACCCTGTCCCACTTGCAATCCAATGCTCTTCCCATCCCCATGTCCATCTCTATTACCGTCTCCCAATTCCATTGTAACCACATCACCAATAAGGTCAAGGCCAACACTTCGTTGTTCATCCTTTCCCCATAATAGCAAGAATTGAAACATTACATCAAATTCAGATGCATGCAACCAATTCATTGAAATAATAAAAAAAAATATTAAATAGAAGATTTCAAAATCACTGTTTGAACTTCTAGTTTCTCCATTTCAAGGCACCTTGAAACTTTTTACCATGTACACTCCTCAATGTTAGACATTGGGTTGGGAGGAACAACATCATCTTGTTCTTTCATGGGCACTACTTTTTCTTCCAAATCAACAGTACCCTACTCGAGGCTAGCACTTTGTTGTTCATCCTTTCCCTATAATAGCAAGTCAAGACATCACATCAAATTCGCATGCATGCAACCAATTCATTGAAATAATTAAAACAAACATTGAATAAAAAAAATTGAACTCACTATTTGTTCTCGTTTCTTCATGTGAGGGTGCCTTGAAAATTTTAACCATGTATGCTCCTTCTTCTCAATGTTAGACACTGGGTTGGGAGGAACAACATCATCTTGTGCTTTCATGGCCACTACTTCATCTTCCAAATCAATAGTACCCTGCTAGAGGCCAACACTTCATTGTTCATCCTTTCCCTAAAATATCAGGAATTGAACCATCACATCAAATTCACATGCATGCAACCAATTCACTAAATAATTAAAACAAACATTAAATAGAAGAATTAGAAATCACTTTTTGTTCTTGTTTCTTCATGTGAGGGAACCTTGAAACTTTTGACCGTGTATGCTCCTTCTTCTCAATGTTAGATGTCAAGTTGGGATTAACAACATCATCTTGTGCTTTCATGGGCACTAAGCTTCATCTTCCAAATCAACAATACCCTGCTCGAGGCCAACACTTCATTATTCATCATTGCCCAGTAATAGTAGGAATTGAAACATCATATTAAATTCACATGCATGCAACCAATTCATTGAAATAATCAAAACAAACATTAAACAAAAGAATTTGAAATCACTGTTTGTTCTTGTTTCTTCATGTGAGGGTGCCTTGAAACTTTTGGCCATGTATACTCCTTAATGTTAGATGTTGGGTTGGGAGGAACAACATCATCTTGTGCTTTCATGGGCACAACTTCCTCTCTGAAATGAATAATACTCTACTCAGGGTAAGCAACGGCTTGTTGATCATCACCCTGTCATGTCATGTAAGTTAGCATTAAGTGAACCTTATATGCATCAAAACAAAAAAGTGAACCAACCAAAAGTTATATTTAATAGTTCAATTTCACATTACCATTTCGTCCTTTCTCTTTTTCTCCTACAACAGTAATATCTTTTCCTTCTTTGCTCCTTGTTCTCCTCAAAGTTGTATAACACCATTTTCTCCTTCACCTTGTCCTTTCCTTCCTTAGGAAGTAGATGGAAGCTTTGTTTACCATAATTTCTATAGACCCTTTCAATAACATGCTTTTGTTGGATATTCTCTCGTAGCTTCAGTTGGTACTCCATATTATCCACCTTATTTTGAAGATACTTTTTCAATTTCTCAAGAGGAAGAGGGGGCATTTTGGTCCCCTCCCCCCCTCGACTCACTTCAACCACACTTTTGTGGCATGAGAATAGGATAGTGGTGATCTTGAATCCTATGCATGTTGAACAATTTTCAATCATGAAATTTTCTCATAAATTGTTCTAAAATATAATAATATACATATCTTGTTGGCAATACAAGGGCAAACAACTGAGAGGGGGGTGAATCAGTTGTCACAGAAATTAAAACTTATTCAACTTATTAACCTTAATCTCATATTTTATAATTAACCATGAAAGCATGAATCAACAACACATCAGAAACACACATAACACCAAGATTTTTTATGTGGAAACCCTATTAGGGGGAAAACCACGGTGGAGGTTAGTCCACAAGATTATACCCTGTTAAAAGTATAAGAGAATGAAATATGGGGAATGAACTAGCATTCAGGCACACTACCTACACACTATCTTACAAATAGATTCAGATTATAGCCATATGTAGGGATTTGAACTGATAAAATGGCATCTAATAATGCCTGATCATAGTTTTGGTTAAGCGCATGAACAACTCTTCACACTTCTTCACTCTTCTTCACTTTCCTTTACACTTTGCTCTTCCTTTGAATGATTAGGACATTATTCGCACACACACACTTAGCATAATTTAATTTGAACAAACAACCACTCTTATATATTTGCAACAAGAAATTTCACCACTACAAGTCAACCACAAAGAAATAATAAAATGAATATAACTGTCGGTCCAAAACAATAGATAATCTTTAATGTGAATCAACCAAAGTTGGCCACAACTTAGTGAGAACCTAAATCAACAACTTCAACATGAAAATCTCTTCAACTAATTTTTCCTCGAAGATCCACAACATGGTTCAACACCATGTTGGCCAGGAACATGAAAAATATGCACACACAAGAGAAAATCGCCAACCATGAGCACAATAATCAATTCGGACATGCAACAAAGATAGAGCATGATCTAGAAGCATCCACAAGCATTAAGAACCAATAGAGAAGCATCCACAATAACTAAACTAACTGTTCAATAGCCTCATCTTCAATTAGGAACACTAACTGAAGAAACAAAAAAAAATGTTAGAATGAAAATCTTCATAACTCTATCAAATCTTCATGTGGATCTCTAAAAATCGGCATGGATAAACTAGATACACTTAGTAACAAACCCTTTAGTCCACAACCTCTTATCACCAATGTATAGAACATACCACCATACTGAACATCACTTCACCACTGACAACCTGCAACTCATTTCTTTACAATTTTCTTAATATCCTCGGCATATACAGCTTCAAATGCATTAATGCTAATAGTGTTGACATCAATGACAACCATATATTAGCAACACAACCACAATATCCAAAAATCTCCCCCTTTGGCATTGATGGCAACACATGATGTGAAAAACACCATCAATGCAACTAACTCTTGACACTTACTCCCCCTTAGGATCTAACTCATTTTTACCTCAATTCATTCACATGACTCTTCTCCCACATAACTCTTCTCCCCAGATAATCACTAGTTTTTCACATGACTCTTCTCCCCCTTTGACATCAATGAAAAATTTCTCTAAGCTCTTAACCACATGTCTGAATTTTAGAACCATCTAACTACTCCTCCTAAGTAGCAACCACCACAACATCAATCCAAAACAAGATATGACCATGAAATGCATGGATTGATACAATGCATTGCTTTGCATCTTAGTTTTGATTAGGAGGAATAATTACCCCTAACTTCCCTCTGAGATACTCAAAATTATCCTTAGACAACGGCTTGGTAAAGATGTCTGCAATTTTCTCCTTAGTAGGCACATACTCCAATCTTACTTCTTTTTCACTTACTTTCTCCCTCAAAAAGTGAAACTTGGTAGATATATGCTTTGTCTTTGAATGCAACACCAAATTCTTGGAAATATTAATAGCACTTGAATTATCACATAATATAGCAATGTGCTCATCATATACAACTCTAATATCCTTCAACATCTACTTCATCCATAGGACTTGAGTACAATTGTTAGCAACAAGAATGTATTCGACCTTAGCAGTGGACAAGGAAATGGCATTTTTCTTCTTGCTTAACCATGAAATTAGCTTCTTACCCAAGAAAAATGCTCCACCACTAGTACTTTTCCTGTCATTCACATCTCTGGCCCAATCAACATCAATAAAGGCACTCAAAGTAAGATCATAATCTTTAGGATACCATAGGCCAAGATCAACAGTTCCCTTCAAATATCTAAAAATTCTCTTCACAATAGTCACATGAGATTCCTTCAGATTAGCTTGAAATCTTGCAACAATACATACACTAGTACAAAAACAACAATATATGACTAAATAAACTACTAAAAATTGCATATAAATGACTAATTTTGGTCACGTGACCATTAGTAGTTTATTGCCGATCATTTATAACGTGACCAAATTTATGACTAAACTATTTTAGTCATTTATCTAGTCATTTATTTGGTCATTTATTTAGTCATTGATTTAGTCATTAATTTAGTCATTGATCGTTGGTAATTGGTCATTTATTTAGTCATGGTAGTGATTTATTTAGTCATTAATTTATTCATATATTTAGTCATTAATTTAGTCGTTGATTATTGTTAACTGGTCATTTATTTAGTCATGGTAGTCATTATAGTCATTTATTTAGTCATGGTTTAGTCATGTTAATCATTTATTTAGTCATTTATGAACTAATGCTTTCAGATGTGTATGCAAACTCTTATGTTTGGAGAATGCTATTACAATAACTAGTCTATGAAATTGCAAACCAAGAGAAAATTATATAGTTATTGAATAATATAAAACTTTAAAGCTCTTATGTTATTAAAACTTCAAAAAAAATTTGATTGAAACAACATTGGAAAATAATTCTCTATATATTCAAACTGTATATAAAATATGTTACAAAAAACTCTATATATAGAGTTTTGAATACAAAATCTTTTGCAGTATGCAAACTGCTGAGTTATTATACTTTTAAAATTGAAAAAAAACTAAAACTAAATGGTGTGAATGTATGTCTTCAGTGATGCCACTATTGCACATGAGATGGGCAGTAAATGCATCCAGTAAGGCACTGGTTTTTCATTTTCTCCTTGCTCTGTACCCATCCACAATCAAAAAATAAGCATATTACTAGGTAGCATAAACAATGAATATCTTAAAAGCAGATACCCATAAGCATTAGAGTAAGTCTAATAAATAAAAATGCATAAAATTAATGATATTACAAAAAAAATGCATTTGCAAAAGAATTAATATCAGAGTAATATCTTAAATATTACTAGCTTATCAGAGCAATATCTCCTTGCTATGTACTATCCATAAACATATTACTAAATAGCTATAAACAATGAATATCTTAAATGTAGATACCCATAAGCATTAGAGTAATTCTAATAAATAAAAATGCATAGAATTAATGATATTGCAAAAGAATAAATATCAAAGTAATATCTTAACTATATTACTAGATTATCAAAGTAAGTATAATAAATAAAAAATGCATAGAATTAGTGATATTGCAAAAGAAATGTATTTGCAAAAGAAGAATCTCTACTTTTTCTATTTTGTATTCAATTATTGTATTATTCTTTAAATCAAATCACCACAATATCTTGAAAACTTAAATTTCATTCTAAATTTAAATTAAATTCTAATTTCTAATTTAACAATTACTAATTTAGATATAAAAGAACCTTTCTTTTTTAGTTTTTCTTTTCTAATGAAAAAGAAAAACTAAAAAAGAAAGATTGCTTCAAAAAAGCTAAGCTAGTAATAAAATTATTTAAGAAAAACTAAAAAAATTATTAGAATGTCTCTTTATAACTAAAATTCTATTGAAATGAAATTATTTAAGAAAAACTAAAAACTTAAATTTCATTCTAAATTTAAATTAAATTCTAATTTCTAATTTAACAATTACTAATTTAGATATAAAAGCAACCTTTCTTTTTTAGTTTTTCTTTTCTAATGAAAAATAAAAACTAAAAAAGAAAGATTGCTTCAAAAAAACTAAGCTAGTAATAAAATTATTTATGAAAAACTAAAAAAAAAAATTAGAATGTCTCTTGACAACTAAAATTCTATTGTAATAAAATTATTTAAGACAAACTAAAAACATAAATTACTGTAATAAATCTCTAGCCTATTTTCATCCACTTAAATAATCTAGGCTTCACCAAGTAATTATCCAATATGGCATACCATGCTCTAGGAGCTTGTTTGAGTCCATACAATGCTTTCTTCAATTGGCAAACCATATCTCCCTGATCAGTCAATTGGAATCCATCAAGTTGTTCAACATACACCTCTTCTTCCAATTCTCCATTTAGAAAAGTTGACTTGACATCCATTTGATAAACCTTGTAGTATTTGTAAGCAACATAAGCAAGAAACAATCTTATAGCTTCAATTCTAGCAACAGGGGCAAAGGTCTCTTCAAAATCAATTCCCTCCATTTGTGAATATCCTTTACATACCAGTCTTGCTTTGTTTCTAATCACTTCACCTTGCTCATTCACTTTGTTTCTAAAAACCCATTTAGTTCCAATAACATTCTCATCCTTAGGTATGGGAACAAGAATCCATGTATCATTCTTTTCAATGTGTTTTAGCTCTTCTTTCATTGCTTCAACCCAATGCTCATATTTACATGCTTCATTCACACTAGTAGGCTCAGTCTTAGAAATCAAGCAATACTCTTCTACAATCTTTCTCCTAGTCTAGACACCTTTATTCTTATCACCTATAATCTGATCTTCTGAATGATTCAATCTTACATACCTCGGAGTCTTCTTAGAATGTTCTTCAATTTCAGGCTCTTCTGATCTCTCTTTTGTTCTTCCACCATTTTATCCTTCCTCTTGATCTTCTTGATTCAACGGAATGATTTGAACTTGACTTGAAGTTTGATCTTGCTTTCCTTGATTTGTACTATCATCCTGATCACCAAAGTCATATCCACAAGTTCTGGGTAGTGTTCCTAATTCTTCATCAACTTTAACATTTGCACTTTCAACCATTTTCTTTAATATTTTATTGTAACACTGATAAGGCTTACTATTAGTAGCATAACCCAGAAAGATACCTTCATCACTCCTAGCATCAAACTTTCCTATGTCTTCATCTCTCTTAATGTAAATTATGCTTCCAAATATCTTGGAGTATTTAACAGTAGGATTTTGACCAATCCATAGCTCAAAAGGGGTCTTACCAGTATCACCTTTGATTTGTACCCGGTTGAGTGTGTACATAGCAGTACTCACAACTTCTCTCCAATAGATATGAGGGACATTTCCTTCCAACATCATTGTTCTAGCAGCATCTTCAACTATTCTATTCTTCCTTTCCACAACTCCATTTTGTTGAGGGGTCTGCAGTGCAGATAATTGTCTCCTTATTCCATGTTCTTCACAAAAAGAATTAAATTCACTGAAAGTGAATTCACCACCTCTATTTGATCTCAAACATTTAATTTTCAAACCTGTCTCATTCTCAACCATAGCTTTAAAGATCTTGAAATTTTTCAGTGCTTTAGATTTCTCTCTTAAGAAGGTAACCCATGCCATTCTTGAATAATCATCAATGAGTAACATGAAATACCTATAACCTTGTAAAATTTTGACCTTAGAGGGACCACATAGATCAGTATGCACCAGCTCTAACAATTAATTTGAACAATGCTTTTTACTCTGAAATGAAATATGGGTTTGCTTTCCCAACTAACATTCCTTGCATATTGCTTTAGTAGGTTTCACCAACATAGGTAGATCTCTCAAAGCCTTTGTATAACTTATCTTGACAATATTATCAAAGTTTACATGACACAATCTCCTATGTCATAACCAACTTTCATCAACTTGAGCAATCAAACAACTTTTACTAGCAGCACTCAAGTGAAAGATATTACCTTTTGTTTTTGTACCTGAGGCAATTTCATTTCCAAAACTCAATATTTTGCACTTTCCATCCTTGAACTGAGGATTGTAACCCTTATCAACCATTTTTCCAACTCTCAAAAGATTATGCTTCAAGCCTTCCACATACATAACATCATCAGTATTATGCTTACCATCAAGAGAAATGCATCCTCTTCCACAGATCACACCAGTTGTATTATCACCAAATCTCACAACACCACCATCATATTTTTCAAAGCTTACAAACTTATTTTTGTCTCCTGTCATATGATGTGAACATCCACTATCAATTACCCATTCATCCTTTTCTTCAACTCGAGCAGCCAGGGCTTTCTCCACATTTGTACAACTAGCAGATTTAGTAGATATAGAATTATTTTCTTTGATAGCAATAAATACCCATTCATCACCATCTCTATCAAATTCATCATTTGTTACACCTTCATCAATAGCATAGTAACACTTCTTTTGAAATCTAGGCTTGTTATGTCTTTGTTTAGCAGCTCTTTCTGGACACCTTGATACAAAATGACCTATCTTATTGCAAGAAAAAAATTTAAGAGGCAACTTTCCTTCATACTTACCTTTTCCTCTCAGTACTCTTTTGACAATAAGTGCTTCCAGTTCTTCCATCTCTCTTTCTTCTTCTTCAATCTATCTAATTTCATCATCATACTTGAATGTCTTTCTAGATGAACTCTCACCTAGATCGTAGCTCTATCTATCTCTTCTGGAAGTAGTAGCCTTAAATGCATATTCAACCTTAGGAAGGGCATCACCAAATTCACTCAACTCAAAAGTAGTCAACTTACCAACCAATGTATCTTTGGTTATGTTTGTTACAGTCTAGAGCTCTTCAATAGCACTAGCTTTGATTTGTAAGAATTAGGAATGGATCTAAGCACTTTAGCAACAATCTCATATTCATCTATCTTTCCACAAACACATCTAATACCACAGACAAGTTCATTCACTCTTTGCATGAAAGTATTAATATTCTCATCATCTCCCATTCTCAAACTTTCATATTACCTTCATACAAGGTTTCCAACTTTTTCTAGATCTCATAAGCAGTCTTCAAATCCATAACATTTTTCATCTCAAAATCAGTCAAAGCACTCAACAAAGCTTCCTTAGCCCAGATATTATACTTAGTATCTATGATCTCGGCATAAGTAGTAGGACCATTCTGTGGAATAACATACATATTACTTGTAATTCTCTGGTAGGTTTCACAAATGCATCTCAGATGGTACTCCATTCGAGTCTTCCACAAAGAGTAATTTGTTACATCAAATCTCGGACTATCCTTCTTGTAACTTGCCATCTCGGATCACCTTAAGCTGTTAAACTTCTTCCAAGGAACTTAGCTTTGATACCAATTGTTGGAAATACAAGGGAAGACAACTGAGAGAACCTTAATCTCAGATATGATAATTAACCATGAAAGCATGAATCAACAACACATTAGAAACACACATAACACCAAGATTTTTTATGTGGAAACCCTATTAGGGGAAAAACCACAACGAAGGTTAGTCCATAAGATTATACCCTATTTAAAGTATAAGAGAATGAAATATGGGGAATTCACTTGAATTTAAGTGCATTACCTAGAGATCACTACTCAATTACAAAGGAAGACACACTATCTTACAAATAGATTCATATTATAGCCATCCGCAGGGATTTGAACTAATAAAATAGCATTTGCTAATGCTTGATCACAGTTTCGGTTAAGCGCATGAACAAATCTTCACTCTTCTTCACTTTCCTTTACACTATGCTCTACCTTCGAATGATTAAGACATTATTCACACACACACACACACACACACTTGGCATAGTTCAATTTTAACAAACAACCGCTCTTATATATCTACAACAAGAAATTTCACCGCTACAAGTCAGCCACAAAGAAATAATAAAATGAATATAACTGCCAGCCCAAAACAATAGATAATATTTAATGTGAATCAACCAAATTCGACCACAACTTAGTGAGAACCTAAATCAACAACTTCAACACAAAAAACTCTTCAACTAATTTCTCCTCAAAGATCCACAACATGGTTCAACACCATGTTGGCCAAGAACATGAAAAATATGCACATGCAAGAGAAAATCGCCAACCATGAGCACAACGATCAATGCAGACATGCAACAAAGATAGAGAATGATCTAGAAGTATCCACAAGAATTAGAAACTAATAGAGAAGCATCCATGACAACTGAACTAACTGAAATAGCCTCATCTTCAATCAAGAACACTAACTAAAGAAACAGAAAAACTGTCAGAATGAAAATCTTCATAACTCAATCAAATCTTCATGCGGATCTCTGAAACTCAACATGGATAAACTAGATACACTCAGAAAAAACTCTTTAGTCCACAACCTTTGATAACCAACATACAGAACATACCACCATACTAAACATCACTTCACCACTGACAACCTGCAACTTATTTCTTTACAATTTTCTCCATATCCTCGACATATACAGCTTCAAATGCATTAATGCTAATAGTGTTGACATCAATGAAAACCACATATCAACAACACAACCACAACATCCAACATATCTCGCATTCTCCACTTCTCTTTTGTATTCAGCAGCAACTTGCATAGAAAATTCAGAAAAGAAAATAGCTTAATATATTTGATATTAAAATAAATTGAATGCAAAGCATATACACATGGCCAAACAATGCAATAATTGATTTTTTATATCTACCTTCCCATCCTCCACATAACCTTGTGCTTCATTCACACCCTCCTCATCCTTAGGGTCACCCTTTGCATGCTCTTCATTTTTGTCGTGGACTATGGCAAGAGCATGATCATCTCCCCGATTTTTGACATGAATTGAAGGAATGATATACTATCAAAATCAGCATATTCATAATACACATGAAATTTTCTACCTGAAATTGTAAAGCATTATGATTGACATATTGGAAGTAAAGGGTAATTGGAAGTTCACAATCAATTATCAAACACGTTGCTGCCTTAGAATTCAAATTTCTCCTAAAATGAGGGGACGTCCTCTTTACAAGGATTCTTTCCTCCTAATTAAAACATCCCCACTTTCCATTCAACATCATAACTATTTGTCAGAGATTAAAATTATATATTTGATTGCAATTTGTAATTAGAGGATCTTACTCACACATTTGTCGAACATGACCATCTCGAAGGAGATATGCCACTACACACCCTGTCGGGTGTGCCAACCATCTCAACAACATTCATCACTGTATGAAGCACTTCTTTTTTAAAGTACGCATCCTTGGCTAGATATAAAATGTAAAACAATTGCAAGTGTTACAGATAATTAAAGTTACAAAATTTATTGCACCATTTGTTGTAAGAAAGCATATCTTTTTTCAATCATAAGAGGAATTTGAAACACAATTTTTAGTCTACCTAAGACTTGTGATAAATTTTTAAGGTGCATTTCATTACATTATTTCTATCTAAATAAAAAAAGGTTTTCAATACATTCATATTGTCAAAAAAATTGCAGGTTAGAAAGAGATGGTTTTATGAAACCTACAACCCACATAGTGTTGTAAAACCCTATACACATAACAACCCAATTGGTTAGTCACCCCTCACCTTGATTTGGTTTCAATTATGTATCCCCCACCTGTAAAATGAAATAACTCGCAACCCACTATGTTTTCCAACATGTAATTATTTTGTGAATTTATTTTTCAATCACATCAAGATATTGAATTGTAATTTATCATAACTAATAGTTGTGGTAAATTTTGAAGGTTTCTTTCATTACATTTGTACTATCTAAATAACAAAATCTTTTCAAGACATTTACATTATTTTGTGAAATTCTAGGTTGGAAAACATTGGGTGTTATAAATCCTACAACCCACATACTGTTCTAAGACCCTTTACAAGTAACAACCCAATTGGTTAGTCACCCTTCACCTCAATTTGGTATGTTTTGTGATTTTCTTGAGAACCTTTTGTTCTGTAGATAGCAAGAATGTAATGAAATTATAAAACATTGGGTGTTAGGAAATTTGGGTGTTAGGAAACTTGCAACCCACATAGTGTTGTAAAACCCTCTGCACATAACATAATTGGTTAGTCACCCCTTGGGTCAATCTGGTTAGTTTTATGTATCCCCCACTTGCAACTTTGTGTGCTCTCAACCGTTTAGACTTAAACATGTAGAATGAAACAACTAACAACCCACATTCTATTTTCCAATCTGTAATTATTTTTTGCATTTCTTTGTTTCAATCATGTGAAGAAATTCAAATCCAATTTATATTGTAACTAAGAGTTGTTATATATTTTGAAGGTGAAATTAATTATAGTCTTACTATCTACGAAACAAAATGCTTTCAAAACATTCATACTATCAATATAATTACAAGTGGGGGATCATAAAAGTATCCAAATTCACCTGAGCTATGACCAACCAATTGGGTTCTTACTGTGTAAGTAACCAAAATGTTGTCATTACATTCATACTATCTATGTGTGTTGGCCTTATCGTTGCACCAAAAGTTCAATCTGTCAATTCCCAATACAAGCATCAGGTAAGATCCACAAGAGGCAATTAAACCATATCATGAATCATGCGGTCAGCATTGAATGAGGGGTGGAAGCGTCAAACTTCCAACAATCCCTCCTAGTGTGACCACAAGATTCAAACCCACGACCCGACTTTGATACCAAAATTATAATAAAACTTATCATGAGTGCACAACTTGGCATCAAGATCTACGGATGATACCACTGGAAAGCTCTCAAAAAACCCTCATCAAATATGCAACCCTTTTTCTCCTCTAACCTCTAGAAGTAACCTCTATAAAAACATAACAATATTTCATGACAACTTTGCATCTTTGGAGCGTACCTTTCTCATTTTAAAAAAATGCTCTTCTCTTTATCATACATCAATGACACCTTTTGACATCATGGAGCTCAGTGGATCAGATTCTAGAAGAGTTGGTGATGTGTGATGGAGAGAAGAGCATATTTTGCAAATGATAAAGGTACGCTTCAAAGATGCCCACTTGTCATGAAATGTTGTCATGTTTTTTATAGAGGTCTCTATAAAAACATGACAACATTTCATGACAACTTTATATCTTTAGAGCATACCTTTCTCATTTACAAAACATTCTCTTCTCTCTTTCATACATCAATGACACCTTTTGACATAATGGAGCTCATTGGATTTAGATTCTGGAAGAGTTGGTGATGTGTGATGGAGAGAAGAGGTTGTTTTGCAAATATTACGAAGTTGCTCCAATGATACTCATGTTTTTATAGAGGTTACTTCCAAAGGTTGGAGGATAAAATAGGTTGCATATTTGATGTGGTTTTTTTCAGATATTTGCAACTGTATCATCTATAGATCTTGATGTTAAGTTGTGCCCTCATAATTAATTTTATTATAATTGATATCAGAGCCATGTTGTGGGTTTGAATCTCATGGTCGTGCTTAGGGGGATAGTTGGAAGCTTGGAAATTCCACCCCTTAGTCAACATTTACCACATGATTTGTGATATGGTTAAACCACCTCTCGTGGATCTTATCTGATGCTTGTATCAAGCATTGACAGGTTGACCTTTTGGTGCAACAACAAGGCCAACAATGTGTAATTGCAAGTTGGAAAACAGTGGGTGTTATGAAACCTGCAACCCAAATACTATTTTAAAACCCTTCACAAATAACAACCTAATTTATTACTCACCCCTCAAGTGAATTTGGATAGTTTTATATATCCCCCACCTGCAACTCCACCCCATGGGTGCACATAATTTAGTGAAAAGGATAGGTTCTCATGGAAGCCACCAGGCCAACGAGTTTTATGGTCAAACTCCTACCATGACATCACAACCGAAAAAAGGTAGGAAAAATGATCTGACGTCTTCGTTATCTCCTCACTTCCTTCACTATGATGTTTCCTCTCATCTACCAAATTCGTCACTTTTATCCCCCATCTAGGGAGGCCCTGCATTATGTTGTCCCATCATGTGGTGTATTTTTTTTGTATGTTTTAATGCATTTTTGTATGTTATGATGCCTCTAACATGCATTCTTCTAGGAAGAATACCCACATCTAATTGCAAAAGGTGATCTCCCTACAAAATTTCATGGCTTGCACATTATAACGTATTTCCCTTTTTCAAGGATAAGACATGTCTGATTATGTTATCATGTCCAAGACATACACTTTTTTGGGATAATAGCTTGATTTTAAAATATTTTGTAGGGAGATTAGCTTTTTCCCATTGGACGAGGCTATTCTCACTATAAAAACACATGTTAGATGCATCATAATCATCATTTTTTTAAAATCATAATTTGGAATGGACAAAAAGCACAAAAATGTCACCACTTTTGACATTCACATTTTTGAGGTTGATGGGGAGCTTGGAAGGGAGTTGCAGGTGTTTGGAGGCCGAAGCAGAGCAACCACTCTCCCTACCAAAACACATTTGACACATGGGAAACTAGCTAGTATTTATGTATATCTACTAAAAATATAAGCAATTTTTCCATTATTCCTAGGGACATTAAAGAATTGAAAGGATATTTTTTGCAAAAAGAGGTATTCATTGACGGGTTTCCAAGGGTTTTCCTTGCAAAAAGGGGTTTTCATTTGATATGCAGAGTTCATCATGTTCTTTTTTGTGGAGGTTTTTGTAAATTTTAGATTTTAATGTTCAATCAAAAATTTATCACAAATGAGGAAAACTATCCAAATTAAGCTCATGTGCGACTAACCAATTTAGTTGTTACGTGTTCATCTTTCAATGTCCTCACACAAATACGAGGTTTAAAAACATGATGTCATTTTCCAACTGCACTTAATGGCATGGACCAAGCTTCGGGGTAGACAGTTAAACCTGCACATCTTGTGTGATATAAAAAATTACATGCTTCATAGCACACTACATTTGTCAACCTCCACATCACAACATACCCAAGACCTTGTGGTTTTTAAGCCCATATATGTAGGTGTGCATTATAAATAGCAAGAACACCAATTTCTTGCCATTATTGGCAATAATGAATAAACTTGTTGATAGTGGTAAACGTTGTGTAGTGCAAGATGGGAAACACAATGTGTTTTGAAGCCTGCCTTTACTTATACCCAAGCTTTTTCTTGAATGAAAATATACAAAGATATAGATGGGGTTCTATTTTATCAAATAGCACATTTCTCATTAAAGGAAGACTCTATTAACTGCCAATACATAGTGTACTTCATAGTACACACTTCATGGGCTTCAGCCCGCGCCCGCATGGTCAGCGGAGGAGGTTTAAGTCTCGGGTTTGCTCCCCGAGGTCTTGGGTTCGACTCCGAGGGCCGGATTCAACCGATGCACTGGTCTAGCAGGAGGGTGGGTGCATCTCCAGGGGATTATTCTCGCCCCAGCTCGCCTCAAGTACCCAAGATACGGGCTGCTGGGCGTTGGGTTGGGCCGCGGGGATACCCCTGGGTAGTCAAAAAAAAAATAGTACACACTTCATAGTGTTTTGTAAAAATTCATGTTGGAAAACCCTAGGTATTAAGAAACAAGAAACCCAATTGGTTGGTACCCCTCACCTTGATTTGTCAGGTTTCTCCTCCAACTCCTCCATGTACACTCCAACCTTCAACTTTCAATGTGTAGACTGAAAACATAGAATTATTTCTACCTTGTTTCTCGAAACTAAAAAATGCACATGTCAGTTTTCCTCCAATTCTCGCACCAAAAAAAAGCTCTGAAAATGATAGCTTCTCATGCAAGCCACAAGGCCCAGTTTTATCGCCCGACAGAAGGTGGGAAAATTGACCTAATGACATCGTTATCTCCTTGCTTCCATCTATCAGTTTCATCACTTTTATCCCCCATCTGGAGGGCCTTGCACTACATCATCTCATCAAATTATGTATGTTTCTATTTATGTTTTTATGTATGGTTTTATGCAATTTTGTATGTATATAAGTGTGTTTTGTTGAGAGATTAGTTTTGTCTAGCATGGCATAAGCGTCTGCACAATTGAAAACACATTGTGTTTCTAAAGCTCCAAAATGGGCGACAAGGAATACTCATATTTGCAAAGAGGCTTCTACATTGCAAAACACATTGTATTTACATAAATTTTGCATTGTGTTTACAGAACAATAATTCCATTACAAAATTTGGGTAGCCTAATGGCCATTTGTGTGTTATTTTGATCTCACCTTTGTAGTTTGTATGGTATATTACTGAGTGAAAACAATTACAATAAAGATGTTCCTTAATCACAACCTTATGAAACCCAACTATGCAATGATGCTTCACAACTGAACAAAGGTACATGATTTAAATCGAGAAATACTCTAATGTAAAATGATAAATATTATGTTCTTTTGCAATTATATCTGATCTAATTACCAAGGATCCAAAGGTTCTTGTTTTATTTTGCAAGATAAATCATACCGATGTAGTGTTGGAGAAATCATCCTAAAATTAACACAAATCAATTATGAGGATAATTAAAAGGATGCAGTATCACCCTTTACTGATGCTTTAATCATTTCCCATGTAACACTCACAGTTCAAGGAGGAAACATGATTCACGTAAAATTTTGGGATATAATATGCACACAATAATGTAACATTTATTTTATTTAAATTAAATTGCAAATTTGCATTCCCCACACTAAGCATCTCATCTATAAATAAATCAAAACTTCTAAATACAAAATAAATTTTGGAAATTTAACTATCTAGTACACTTGCAATTCAAGCTATGATAGCTAGAATCACCTGTATTTAGTGCAGAAGCTTCACGTCTCCTGAAGCGTCCTTCTCAATCCCCCTGCCCTTATTTAATTCAATTTTGTTTCCTCACCTATATCAACCACCTAGAAGAAAGACAGGTGTTAGCGATAGATTACATTGGAAAATTAAAGACATATGGTTGCTACAAAGAATCCTTTTATTCCAAACTTCACCAATATTGGATTATGTTGCATGTTGACTGCAACATGCCAGCTTGTGTAGACAATAAACAAACATATTAAACTATACAATGGGAATTTAATTTCCAATTTAGCCTATTACTAACACTAGTAATATATATCAACAATTATATCTAACATTTTTCCATTTTGTTGGAACTGTGAAGCGCTAAACATTCATTCGAATTTTTGAAAAACTTATCTCTCTTGGCATATGAACATAACTTGCATAATCAATAAGGGCAGAGAAGACAAAAAAGAAAGGTACCACGTACCACTATCAAACTTCTATTTATATCATTACTTGTACACACAACTAAAAAAATACAAATTATTGCAAGACACATTGGTTGCAAATCATAATGTGCATCGGCTATGCAAGAATAAATGTTAAGAAGTCAATGAAAAGACAATGAAAACCTTGGTGATCACCTTGATTGACAAAAAAATAGCAGGTGAACACATTGGTTAAATATGATAATGCACAAAATAATTATAGGTTGGAAAACACTCTATGTTTCATTCTCCATGATCTTGAACCTAAAGGGTGAAGAGCACGGAGAAGAGTTGCAGGTGGGGAATGCACAAAACATACCAAATTGAGGTGAGATGTGACTAATCAATTGGGTTGCTACTTGTAAAGGGTTTTAGAATAGTATGTGGGTTGCAAGTTTTATAACACCCAGTGTTTTCCAACCTACAGTAAGAACGTAATGAAGATCACCTTCAAAATTTATGCAAACCACATTGAATGAGATAGATAAAAGATAATGTATTGAGTGAAAACATTCTCCCTTTTGTTGAGAAGTTGACAAAGTTGCATGTGCAGTATGTGTAATGGGAAAATAGCAATGCAGAATTCGAGCAACAAGTAGTAGAAACTATGTAACGAAAAAGGAAATTGCTCTAAAAACACTTGAAAAGAAGCAGACCAAAGTGAATGAGATAGATAATGTATTGATTGAAGAGAGTGTTCTTGCTCTTGAAATTTTGAAAAAGTAGCATTGTGCAGTATGTGCAAAGGGAAAATGTCAATTTAGAACCGAAGGCAACAAGTACTAGAATGCATGGAATGAAAAATGAATCTTCTAGGAAAACACTTGAAAAGAAGTAGAGCATAGTGACTGAAATGGATAATGTATTGACTGAAGAGATCCTTCATGCTCTTGAGAAGTGGAGGAAGGTGCATGTGTAGTATATGCAATGGGAAAATGGCAATGCACAAGTGGAGAAATTGAAGAGGTTTTGTATTGCACAAAAATTTGTGCAAGCAAAGAAAGTGAGAGATGATGTTATGGGTGGAGTTGAAGAAGTAAATTCATAGCTTCTTGAACATAGGAATTCCACGGAACACATGGAATTGAAAATGGACGAAAATAAGGTAGAGACATGAAAGTCCTATGCAAATACTAGGGAGGTGTTAATAGGCAAGGGAAATGGGGATGAGGAAAAATGCATGGATGGTCAACTTGCAGATTCAAAAGCACTAGTTGGAAATGTTGAAATCGAAGCAAAACAACACGAGACTACAATTAACCACTTAGAAGAGGAATTAAGAGATAATAAGAATATTTTATCATCAAAATAAAAGGAGATTAATTAATGTTGTTGAGAGCTATTGAGAGATTAGAAACTGAACATTTGCATGAATTTGAAGGTGTTCAAAAGTTGAAGTCTGGTATCATGCATCTCGAGGCTATTTTACTAAATGTTGAACTTACCAATAATGATCTTGTAAGGCATATTGAAAGATCAAAAGTGCAATGTGGTGTTGCACAACTTATAAAAATCTAAATTACATGAACATGGTAAATATTGAAGATGCCTTTCATTATACTCCTATTTTGTAAATAACAAGAGGTTTTAACTACATTAATACTATCTTCCAAAATTGCATTCCTTTCCATTCTCACCTAAATTGGATGCTACTCATGTAGGGAGAATCTAATCTCTAGACAAAATGCACCTATGTATAGACATTATAACATAACGCCCCATCCCCAATGCCAATCTCCTAACAAAACACACTGATAGAGAAACTTGAGGGGAGAAGCTGACAACATGATTGTAATGAAAACCTTTAGTTTTGTAGATAATAAGAATGTAATGAAGTTTATTCACCTTCACAATTTAAAGTAACTCTTACTCACACTAAAAGTTGCATTTCAATTTCCTCATATGATTTAAAAATGAATGCAGAATATAATTGCAGGATGGAAAACACTTTGTGTTATGAGTTATTTCATTTTGCATGGTCGAACCTAAAGGGTGAAGAGCATAGGGAGGAGTTGCAGGTGGGGAATACACAGAACATACCAAATTGAGGTGAGGGTTGACTAAGCAATTGGGTTTCTACTTGTAAAGGGTTTTAGAGTAGTATGTGGGTTGTAGGTTTTATATCACCCAATTTTTCCAACTTTGAATTTTAGAAAATAGTATGAATGTAATCAAAATATTTTATGATTAACGCAGTAACAACCCAATTGGTTTGTCACCTCTCAACTCAATTTGATTAGACACCTATTGTTTTCCAACATGCAATTATATATAGACAATATAAATGTAATGAAAAAGTTTTTTTTAGTACATAGTAAGAATGTAATGAAGACCACCTTCAAAATTTATGTAGGCCACATTGAATGAGATAGCTAAAAGATAATATATTGAGTGAAAAAATTCTCCCTGTTGTTGAGAAGTTGAGGAAGGTGCATGTGCAGTATGCGCAATGGGTAAATGGCAACACAGAACTTGAGCAATAGGTAGTAGAAGGTATGTAACGGAAAAGGAATCTTCACTAAAAACACTTGAAAAGAAGCAAACCAAAGTGAATGAGATAGATAATGTATTGACTGAAGAGATTGTTCCTCCTCTTGAGAAGTTGATGAAAGAGCATGTGCACTATGTGAAATGGGAAAATGGAAATGTAGAACTGAAGGCAACAGATACTAGAATGCATGGAATGAAAAAGGAATCTTATATAAAAACACTTGAAAAGAAGCAGAGCAAAGTGAGTGAGATAGATAATTTATTGATTGAAGAGATCCTCCATGCTCTCAAGAAGTCGAGGAAGGTGCATGTGCAATATATGCAAAGGGAAAATGGCAATGCACAAGTGGACAAACTAAAGAGATTTTGTATTACGCAAGAATTTGTGAAGGCAAAGAAAGTGAGAGATGTTGATATGGGTGGAGTTGAACAAGTAAATTCTATCATGAATAACTTTTACAACATAGTATATTTTCCACTATGAACTGTAATAACTATTTTATCTATTAGTTTTGAAGCTTCATAAATGTCACTTGCCAGACTAATAACTTGTAATTTTCTTGTGAGACATTGCACGAAATTGTCTTCTCCATCAAAACTTTTTCTAGAACTTCCCTAACTTATTATCCTTTTCAAAAAGAGTACATAGGAATTTGAATATTCTTGCTCTTGAAGCAAATTTTAATGCATTCCACTCAATTATCACCACACCTTGGCTAACTCTACTTTCCTCATTTTGATTGAATGAGATAAAAGAGGAGTTAGCCAAAGTGTGGTGAACATTGATTGGAAGTACATTAAACGTTGTGCTTCAAGAGGGAGATTATTTAAATTACTTTTGTACTCTCTCTAAAATGGATAATAATTTTAGGGAAATTCTTGAAAAATGTTTGATGGATAAGACAACTTAGGTGCTCTGTGTCCCAGGAAAATTACAAGTTAGTTGTTTGGTAGAATTATATGTAGACAACATGAGTCTAATGTAAACCTTTAGTTTTGTAGACAATAAGAATGTAGTGAAGTTCATTCACCTTCACAATTTAAAGCAACTCTTACGCTAAAAATTGTATTTCAATTTCCTCATATGATTTAAAAATGAATACAAAATATAATTGCGGGTTGGAAAACACAATGTGGTTTTCCATTTATTTCATTATGTACATTCAAAGCTAAGTGGTGGATAGCACAGGGAGGAGTTGCTGGTGGGGGTTTCATAAAACTAACCAAATTGAGAGCTATGGGGTGACTAACCAATTGGGTTATTACATCTAGAGGGTTTTACAACACTATGTGGGTTGCAAGTTTCATAATACCTAGTGTTTTCCAATGTCATTACATTCTTACTATCTAATTCACAAAAGATTCTCAAGACAATCAAAAAGCATACCAAACTAAGGTGAGGGGTGACTTAGCTATTGGTTTGTTACTTGTAAAGGGTTTTAGAATATTATGTGAGTTTCAGGTTGTATAACACCCAGTGTTTTCCAACCTAGAATTTTACAAAATAGTATGAATGTCTTGAAAAGATTTTGTTATTTATACAGTACAAATGTAATGAAAGCCAACTTAAAAATTTATAACAAGTCTTATGCGGAGTAAAAATTGTGTTTCAATTTCTTAATATTATCCAAATATACATGCATAGGATGATTGCAGGTTGGAAAACACAGTGGGAGGTGAGTACATAATTTATGAAACCTCCAACCCACATAATGTTGTAAAACCCTCTACACA
>VDFB02290678.1:0-51074 GCA_007258455.2 Sequoia sempervirens
ACATGTATGTTGCACTCTCTGCAACTTTTCCTCTTCTCTACACCTCTTTATCTGCTCTATATTTACTTCTTTTTTTGCACCCCTATTCTCTGTGTCTACTGCTTACAAATATTCAATAATGCACTAGTTTGAATGAGCGGAACCAAAACAAAAAGAGAAAAAGGGTTTTACATTACAGGTGTAGTAAGATAGAACATTCTCTATTCTACTCACATAATGTCAACCAAATTAGATTTTCTAGCTTTTGTTTGGGTTCAACTTATTCAGGCTCAGTACATTCTTTATCTGCAACTTCACTCTCCACACTCTGTTGCTACTAACCCTTATTTTTCTCTTTTGCACTTACAACTAACACTCTATGATTGTTTTCAAATATTTTAGTGGCCATCGTGTGAAGGTCCCTTCTTTCTCTTTCAGATGAACAAGTCCATTATCCCCTTCTCGGAGTTTATCAATAAATATTTGCAAAATAAAATAAAATATACACATTATATTGTTTTTGACAACTGTATGTAATGTCTTATGTCTTGGAACAAATCAGTTTTTGTATGTGATTTTATAAAACACTATATTACAACTAAGCTCTAAGCTTCCATATGTAAGTTATATGTTCTTCCTTATTTCCATAATCTATCTATACTAGCTAATTACACTTCACTACTATTCTAACCAACTTCTATCAAATAGGTAATGATTACCCTTATTTACATAATAAAACAACCATTACTTACTTGAATAGTACTTACTTGCATGTGGTTTCATAGCACTCACCTCGAGTTCAACACGACTACCACTATGAATATCATGTGCATGCTTGTTGAGTTCATCATCATAACCACTATCAATTTCATTATAGAAATTAAGTTGTACAACTTTGTAGAGAGTTCTGTTGACATGGCCTTTTTATTTTTGTCCTTCTTTCATATAATTGCTCCGCATCATATGGTTTAATCATCATGCAAAAATTAATATAATTCAAGTAAAGAATGCAAAAGCTATAAATTTTTATCCAAAAGAACATGTTAATCATGAAGAATGACAAAACATTGGGACATATAACTAATAACTATTATATTAATTACCTCAACTTCAGGACAACTAAGATGACTGTGCTACGCACTCTTGTCCACTTCATCACTATCAATATCAACAACTCTATTGACACCATGAAGGGATTTTTGTTCTCCTATTTCTTTGATAAAATTTCTTTGTATGTGTTTTAACCATCATACAAAAAATATACAAAGCATTCAATAGTCAAGTAAAGAATGCAAGCTATAAATTTGTCCAAAAGAACATTTTTTGGATCACTCCAACAATAAAGAAACTGGGTTGGATTCTCCTATGCTCATATTTTGATAATCTACATATTAAGAGGAATTTGTATATATAACTTCCAAACAAGAAGAAATTAGATCAATAGAGCCTCTTACCTCATTTGAATCCATGGATTTATGCTCATTCTATGCAAAAACTATAGGGTTAATGGATTGAACCAACTACATAACTTGTTGAATGAGATTGAATATGCAATTCATTACCTTTTGGTACCCTAGTTAATTTGAGTTGACATGATCTATAGAGGCTCCTACTGGGCATTGAACAAGTGGCTATGAAATCTCTGCTGAAGAACTAGATTTCAACTTCATCCTACTCTTAGATTTACTAGCATCTAGTGCTACCATATAATTGACAATATCTTTTGCACCTGCTTCTCTATTACTATTTTCCACCTAAAATACAATGCCAATTTCAACATATAGTTAGTTCAATAAAAAATTGAAACAAATAACACAATGTAAATTGAACCAAAAAGCCATACACTTATTGCAATTTTTTCCATTTTGGTGTGCAACCCACCTCGGCCAAATGTATATCCATCCCTCACATTATCTCTTGATCTCTTACCTCTGTTACTATTTTCCAAATATTCTTTGGAATGCATACTTTCTCTCAATGCATCACACTCTTTAGGAGATAGACTGGATTCAAACCTATCTTTTCCCAACATGATTATTTTTCTCCAACTGTATCTATAATTGTTCATCAAAATTCTCATCCTTTTCTTGTAATATTTTCTAGAGATTTTCCCACCAGTAGTATCAAAAGCATTTTCCATAGCTCATGGATCTTGCTCTGCAAAATTTGATTTTCAAAAATCCAAATGGGCCCTACATCTTACACCTAACTCAATGTCCCACTTTACAACATTTGGCCCAATGGGCTCACCATCTCTTGATACCTCAAGAAAGAATGGCTTCTTGCCTTCTAATTTTATTTCTTTTGCATTCCTCTCTGTAGATCTGTACAAATCTTGACTCAATATTTGTCTTTTGAAAAAAGCATCCACATCTTCTATTAAATTACCACTACCATTATTTCTGGCTAATCCACTAGTTCCATCAAAAGTTCTAGATGCAACAAGTGCACTCTGAGGCACAATAGATGCAAGCGGTCTCTCTTCATGAATTTCATTAATCGAAAATTCATTCTCCTTGGTCACATTAGGTGTGGCATGAGTAGGTAGATTAGTATTAGTCTCCAAAAATTCCACATCATTAAACACATCCTTTAATGTTGAAAAAAGCATTTGTAGACCTGTTATTCCTTTTCCATGATGTTTTTCAATAATATATCTTAGACTTAGTCCTAAGAGATCATCACAACGTTGCACATCACCATGTTCTATATCAGTCTACACATCACCATGTGCTATATTAGGTTGCACATCACCATGTGCTATATTAGACTACACATCACCATGTGCTATATTAGGTTGCACATCACCATGTGCTATACCAAGATGCAAATCATCACAACTACCATTTTCAACAACTGCATTTGTTGAATCACAAAAGCGTCGATTTCTATGAGATGGTGACACTGTATCTTTTCTTTCTTTTTTTATTTCTCCACATTTTCTTTGCACTCTTTTTGTTGCCTATAAACCAAAAAAAATCATATTATGTCTTATATACATAAAGCTCTTGCCTATTAAATTTCATTAAACACTATTAAAAAAATAATATACTACTTAGTGGATTTACAAATTTCCTTTTCAAACGAAGACAAAAAATATTCATTATTCTTGGCCACTTTTTCAGTATGCATGTGCTCATATTTTGTCATTGTAATTTCAGCATTATGATCACTATCATCCAATTTGCACCTTATAGTCCTTGTCTTCATTTCCTGAAGTAAAAATAAACAATAATGTATAAATCAAAAACTTGAATTAGTAAAAATTTATTGAGTTCATAAGTTGATAACTGCTAACTTTCCAATCCGCTGATAACTACAAATGGAAACTTAAAATAGAATTTAGTTTACAGATTAAAAAGAATTTGTAGTCAAAAACCAAGAAGATGTTTACAATTATAGGTATCAGACAAATTTTCCTTAGGGATACATTCACAAGAGAAGAACTCATAAAAACATAACACAAGCAGGATGAAGGAAAAACATAGTCTAGTTCATCATGAGGTGTGTTAGAACCTTAAAAAAATTCCTAGTTCCATCATCACAATTAACCTTGAGCTCCATGACCTGAGCCTTGACCCTTATATTCCTTTTTATTTTTTACTTAACATATAATTTTTTTAGGTCTGAATGACATTGGAAGACCTATACAAAGCCAAAAATTCATCATATAAACTTAAGCAAAAACATGCCTAGCTAAAAGCATTCCAAATCCCTTAACAGTCTATTACCATGATCCCTCAGTAGTAATCTGAACCCTTGGTGGGCTAGTGGTGTGTAACAAACAACATGAAGATATTTACCACCATACCACAAAATTATTATGATGAGGATGCGGTTGGGTGGTATGAGAGAATTAAAATACATCATAAACTGCCATACTGCGAGAAGGAAAAATGAAGGGTATGGTATAATGAGGAATAACCTGCCATCCTGCGAGGAAGATCATAAAGGCATGCGGTAGGGTGGTATGAACTGCTATATCGTAGAAGGATGTGAAGAAGCATGTGGTATGATGGTAAGCCATATGCGACCGTTAATGTAAACCATAGTACCATGGGTTAAACAATTCAAGCTTGTGGTATAGAGGTAAGGATCCCACTACCCCACGGTGAAATGCAAAGAAACATGTGGTATAGCAATTTATACACCTTTATCCCACGACAGTTATAGAAAATGGTGGCAATAAAGTGATATTAAATGCACGAATCACATCAATCATCTAATCTTGTAAAATCAATGGTACATGTTCAAACTCAAATTACGAGAAAAATATTTGGTGTAAGGTTGATATTAATGTTGACATGACTGAGCTCAAAAGCCATTAAACCAAGAATTTGACATTCTCTTTGTACTCATTTGTAAAAATTATCGTATGGGGAGCTAGGAGTTTGAGGAGGTTAAGCTCTGCAACCATCATAACCTAGGTAAGTGCACATAAATATTGTGAATTAAGTTTTATGAGTACAAGATTATTTGGAATTTTTCATTTTAGAAGTATAGAAGTAAGATAGTTAAACTGTGAATTAAGTTTTACGAGTACAAGATTGTTTGGAATTCTACATTTTAGAAGTATAGGAGAAGATAGTTAAACATCATGTCATGCAAGAAGAAAGACCTGCTGAAACTAAAAAGGACATCATGCCAGCCAAGAAGAAAGAACTTGAAACTAAAAAGGAAGAATCTAAGGTTAAAAAGAGGTCCTTACAATAGTTTATCCTGGATATACTCCCTAAATCAATTGAGAGAGGATTTAAGAAAGTTTTTAATGATGTGGCTCATAGTTGTAGAGATGCCCTTATCCCTATCTCCGGGTGGGAACTATTCTGGTACTTTTATGACAAAAGGGAGGGAAAGATTCCAGTGTCAAATCCATGGGAACTAGATTTGGCCAAATTAATTGTCCCAAATTATTTTATAGATGTAGAGTTCATTAGAGTATTGGCTTAGAGTTATCATCCTGCTACTAGGTCTATGAGATTTCCAGATGGTTCACCATTAGTTGTGTTGACTAAAGTAGCCATCATTGAATGTTTTGACCTAACCAAACAAGCCCTGACTAAAATTGATTTGCAAAGAAGTAAAGAAGATTGAGGAAAACCCATAGAAGTGATGAAGTCCCCATTTACATGATGTGAACAATAGGGTGATTCTTATATCCCCTTTTGCTATTGAACCATTTGATGTCTCAAATTTCCAATTCTATTTCAAGAAAACCTACTTTGCTCTCTATCAAGTACTTGGGATAGATGCAGAAGAGAAAACTCCAGTTAGTATAATGATGATGGCTATGAGGATCCAAAACCTTGAGATGAACATTGAATATAATTTTTCCTCATATCTTGAGAAAGCATTGCATGAAGGATTTTTGCAAGTTAGGGAAAATAGATCCCCCATAACATTCAAGCAATATTCTTTGTTGTGTCACCTGATATTATACCAGAATAAAGATAGATGGAGTAACCAGATGTATTTGGGTCATATTGACAAGTAGTGGAATTTGTTTCCAGTGCAACTATGTTGTTATATATGGGACAACAGATGTAGGAATTCAAATTATGTGATATTCCATGATGACTTTGTGTACAAAATTATGAGAGTTCTTGGCCACCAACCACCATGACTACACATAATTGTGCTAAAATTGTTAAGATCTTTGGATTTGAAACTTGAGCAAGGCCATACTCATAACTTTAGTGATTGTTTTTTTCTACTAGATACCACAATAATCAGAATTTATGGATGCCCATAGGCCCCACATATACTGCCAAAGTTTGTCCCCCTTCGATTATCCTTTTTAGAGTTCATGTGGCATATTATATGAATGGAAAAGTATTTCATGAATAAACAAAGGGTACATTTCTACCCAATTTGACAACATGTTGGGAACTATTAGTGGGATCCGATACACTTGAAGAGTTGCAGAATTATCTAAAAATAAGGTACTCTTTACAGTCTAGAAAGGAAAGACCTTTTGACCCTGCTAAGGGTCACATGAAATTTGTAAGACACATCATCCTTACCAAGGCTATGGTTACTCACTAGATTGATTATGAAGAAGATGTAATCAGAAATTATTTCACTCCTCAAGATGTATATGAGAGGAGGAGAAAATGGGAAATTATGAAAAGGCTTGAGGAAGAAAGAAAGATGAAGCATAGTGATTTTTTGGGGTATTTTGTAGAGGAAGCAAATCATCTCAAGAGGATTGATATGATAATTGATAAGTTTCATGAATTATTTAAGACTACAACAGATACAGGGAGACTTTCCAAATTGTCTCCCAAAAGGCCGAGTGGTATTGTAATTACAGAACCAACTCTAGATACTATTTCAGTGTGTCATGCTTCTCCAGGATCACCTCCTGAACAACCACCTTCTAAAAAAGAAAAACAAGAGATAAACCCAATTGTTATTTATGAAATAAGTGAGGGGGTTGGAGATATAGAAGTAGTTAATTTCTTAAGACATTTCAAGGATGATGTTGAAGTGGACCAACCTATGCTTGAAACTGAAGACCATAGGCCTGAAGCTAGAGTCAATATTGAGGTACAAGGAGAAAGAGAAATGCATGTGGATGGAAGGGTAGTTACAACTCTCAAGTTCTTGGAAGAAGATGAATTTATCAAAACCCCTGAATCTAAATACTTTTGGATTAAGATGAAAATGAGACAACTCTTGTTTCAACTGACCACCCTCCCATGAAATCTCATTCATATTATAATCTTGCATGATCTTATCATAGTAAAGGTGAGTATGACACCACTGGCTATTACTACATGACATTAGTCAAGGAAAGCCAGAGGCCACAAGATTTGTGGACAGGTTCAATTGAAGTTGGGAGATCTTAAGAGTTCTCTCTCAAATTTTGAAAAGGTTCTGGAGGTCCACCTTGAGAACTGTGAGAGCTTAAAAGCTATAGGCCATATATATGCTCAAAATGGGTAGGAAGAGAAGGCCTTGGAAATTTTAAGAAAGGAAACTCGCATAGATCCACGTGATGCCGATGCATTTATCAAGATGGGTGAGTTATTAATATTGATAGACCCCAGTGCAGCCTTAAATTCTCTTAAGACATCAAAGTTTCTTTTGAAGAAGAGTAGAGAAGAAGTACCATTGAATTGTTAAAAAAAATTAGGGTTCTTCATTTTGAGTGTGATGAACTAGAGTTGGCTCAACAAACTTTTATGGAGGCATTAGGAAATGGCATTTGGGTTGAATTCATAAATAAAAGCCCCAGTGCCAATTTTGTAGTTTTTTCTGTGTGCTTTAAGGATATGGAATTCTTCCATCTATTAGAAGAAGGTGGTGTTTCACTTGAGTTACCATGGGATAAAGTCACAACACTATTTAATATTTCTAGGCTGTTTGAACAACTACATTACTAAAAAACAATTATTTTATATAGGCTAAAATTGTTCAAGTTTCCTAATTATGTGGATGCATATGTATGTCTTACAGCCACAGATCAGGCTTGGAATGAGATCCAACTAAGCCTATAATTGATTGGGGATACACTTAATGTGGATTAAAAACTAATCAAATGATTTATGTATGCTTGGAAACATTGAATTGCAAACAAATGATTGGATTAAAGCAAAAGAAATAATTAAAGTAGCTGCACACCAACTTGTCTTGGTTGATGAAGTAAAACGAAAAGCTGATGAAGAACGGAATATTCAGATGGAAAGAAAAAAGAAAGAGGAAGAACTTTGGTGGGTGATGCAACAAGAGGATCAATTTGAACGTATGAAGGAATTATGGAAGAGTAAGTGTAAGGATAGGGATGATGACAATGATGAGGCTGGTTAGTCTGAGAAGAAATAAAAGAAGGAAAAGAAGAAAAAGAAGGATAAGGACCACAAGGCATATGATTCTTATATGGAGGAACTTGATGTTTCCATGGAATATGAGGAAAATTATATGAGTGATAAGGCACAAGATGATGCAAAAAAATCCTAATATCTTCTTATACTTGTAGGTCTAGAAGACTCTGATGATGGCAAGACAAAATCTCCAGTTTCAAGAAAATCATGAAGGAGACATGCATACTCTAATTCTGAAGATGATGAACCATTACAAAAAAAGAGTTTGAGAGAAGATCCATATGATGATGATGTCTAGGCTTCCTAAGCTTTAACCAAACCTAGCTCCTATTTTCCAAGGCCCATGGGAAATGAATGATGAGCATTTGAGTTTCAACTTGGTTTCATTTCAAAAAGGGAACATTACATTGTACAAGATTTGATTAACAACAAAATAATTCAATCCACCTATTTGGGATTGTAAAATAAAAATAGATGAATTAATATATTTTCAATTATAGGTTCTTTTAATCTAGATTTTGATAGAAAGATAAAGCATAATACATTGAAGGACACAAAAAAAATTCTTAAATAAAGACTAAAATAGGTTGCCCATAAATAAAAGAAAGAGGAAAAATGAAAAGATAACATACAAATGATTCATTTGAGGTTTTTGATAAGATCTCATTTAACTATGTCAAATGGATTTAGAAGGGACAAAGCATATTTGATTGACTAAAATTTTGAGGTAGCTTATCCATCATCATTGTATGCATCATCTTCTCTTGGAATCTATTTCTACAATGCACCAAGCCTAGAATTGATTGGGGATGCACTTAAGGTGGATAAAAACTCATCAAATTCTTTATGTATGCTTGGAAACATGGAACTAAAAAATAGATGATTGTTTTAAAGCAAAACAAATAATTAAAGTAGCACACCAACTTGTCTTGGCTGATGAAGCAAAATGAAAAGATGATGAAGAATGAAGGATTCAAATGGAAAGGAGAAAGCAAGAAGAATAACTTCGATGAGTGATGTAACAAGAGGAACAATTTGAACGTGTGGAGGAATTATGGAAGAGTAAGCGTAAGACATACATGGATGATGATGATGATGATGAGGATGGTCAATCTGAGAAGAAAAAAAAGAAGGAAAAGAAGAAAAAGAAGGATAAGGACCACAAGGCTTATGATTCTTATATGGAGAAACTTGATGTTTCCATGGAAGATGAGGAAAATTATATGAGTGATAAGGCACAAGATGATACATAAAATTCCCAAGATCTTCTTGCAGTTGTAGGTCTAGAAGACTCTAATGATGGTGAGACAAATTCTCCAATTTCAACAAAATCATGAAGTAGACATGCATACTCTGATTCTAAAGATGATGAATCATTGTAGAAACAGAGTCCGAGAGAAGATGATCCATATGATGATGATGTCTAGGCTTCCTGAGCTTTAACCAAACCTAGCTCCTATTTTCCAAAAGAAAAATCCCCAAGGGCCATGGGAAATGAATGATGAGAATTTGAGTTTCAACAGACTAAAATAGGTTGCCCATAAAAAACAAGAAAGAGGAAAAATGAAAAGATAACATATGGATGATTCATTTGAGATTTTTGATAAGATCTCATTTAACTATGCCAAATGGATTTGGAAGGGACAAAGCATATTTTATTGACTAAAATTTTGAAGTAGCCTATACATCGTCATTGTATGCATCATATTCTCTTGGAATCTGTTGAAACTCAAATGCTCATCATTCATTTCCCATGGGAATTGGGGATTTTTCTCTTGGAAAATAGGAGCTAGGTTTGGTTAAAGCTCAGGAAGCCTAGACATCATCATCATATGGATCATCTTCTTGCAGAATTTATTTTTGCAATGGTTCATCATCTTCAGAATCAAAGTATGCATGTCTCCTTCATGATTTTCTTGAAATTGGAGAATTTGTATCGCCATCATCAGAGTCTTCTAGAGCTATAGCTGCAAGAAGATCTTGGGAATTTTTTGCATCATCTTGTGCCTTATCACTCATATAATTTTCCTAATCTTCCATGGAAACATCAGGTTCCTCCATATAAGAATCATAAGCCTTGTGGTCCTTATCCTTCTTCTTTTTCTTCTTTTCCTTCTTTTGTTTCTTCTCAGATTGACTAGCTCATCATCATCATCATCCCTATCCTTATGCTTACTCTTCCATAATTCCTTCACACATTCAAATTTATCTTGTTGCATCACCTGTCAAATTTATTCCTCTTTCTTTCTCCTTTCCAGCTAAATCCTTTGTTCTTCATCAAATTTTTTCTTTGCTTCATCAACCAAGACAAATTGGCATGCTACTTTAATTGTTTCTTTTGCTTTGTTCCATGTTTCCAAGCATACATAAAGCATTTAGTGAGTTTTTATCCACCTTAAGTGCATCCCCACTCAATTATAGGCTTGGTGCATTATAGAAACAAATTCCAAGAGAAGATGTTGCATACGATGATGATGGATAAGCTACCTCAAAATTTTACCTATTTTAGTCTTTATTTTAGAATATTTTTTGTGTCCTTCAATGTATTATGTTTTATCTTTCTATTAGATTCTAGATTAAGAGAAGCTATAATTGAAAATAGATTAATTCATCTATGTTTATTTTACAGTCCCAAATAGGTAGATTAAATTATTCTACTGTTAAACAAATCTTGTACAATGTAATGTCCCCTTTTCAAAATGAAACCAAGTTGAAACTCAAATGCTCATCATTAATTTCCCATGGGATTTGGGGATTTTTCTCTTAGAAAATATAAGTATAATAATAACTCAAGAGGATATTAATGTCATAAAAGGGGCCACTTAAGTGTTGGCACAAAGACCATGAAATGTTTATGCTGCAAATAGGGTAGTGATAGTGCTAGCTAGCTGAAAGGGGTCAATTTGATATTGCAAAGGAAATTTTTACATAGGTACAAGAAGCTACTACAAGAACTGTCTTTGTTTAGATGCCTGATGTGTGGGTAAATCTAGCACATGTTTAATTTGCACAAGGACAATTTGCGCTTGCAGTGAAAATGTTTATGCTACAAATGGGGAAACCATTGAGCTAGCTGAAAGGGGTCAATTTGATATTGCAAAGGAAATATTTACACAAGTACAAGAATCTACTGCAGGAAACATCTTTGTTCAGATGCCTGATGTGTGGGTAAATCTAGGACATGTTTACTTTGCACAAGGATAGTTTGTGCTTGCAGTAAAAATGTATCAAAATTGTTTGAGGAAATTCTATTTTGGCATTGACACCCAAATTTTATTATATTTATCTCGAACACATTATGAAGCAAAATAGTGGCAATATTGTAAAAGAGCATTATTTAGAGTAGTAGATTGTAATGATCATTTTGAATTTGTGTTTAATCTAATGAGATTTTTGAATTACCTCTGAATTCGCTGCAGAGGGAATCCCCAAATCTTATTTTGTTGTAGAAAACTCCAAATTCCTTGCCCTTGCCCACCTTTTCAAAAGTCTCTAGGTCCTCTCTGAATCCTTATCTCCCATGCAAGTAGTTGCTATAACTGATCTAAACACCTCACACCAGGCTAACGAATGAAGCGAGGTCTGCAATGAATGAATGAAGTGAGGTCAAGCGAGACAAATGAATCTACAATGAATGTGAATAATCACACCAATACATTGCATGCATGAATACATCACACCAATATTTGGCTGAATTGTTTTTTTTTTAAATTATCTAATTTGGATTTGATGACTAACTATTTAGTCATTTTTATTTCTATGACCGAATAATTTTTTAGCCAACGACCAAATTAGTCATTTATTTACTCATTTATAGCTGAGTTGCAAAAAAAAGAGTAGAATTTAGTCATTTTTAGTTGTGATTAAAAAATTTAGTCACCTAGTCATTTATTTTCTAAATTCTACTAGTGATTGTATAAAACCATCAATTTTTTTTTCTTTAAGATCACTCTCCCACCTAAGAAATGAAAATAATATCTTGGAATGGTCTTGAATAATACACACAAGTAGGATCTCTTGGCTAATCTTGTTAGGGAATATAAGCTGAATATTTTACTTATTTAAGAAACTAAGATGTCTATTGAAGATTTAAGTAAGTTGAAGAAAATATTTTTCAAGTATTGTGGGATTTAGGGGGTTAAAGTTGTGGGTGCATTTGGAGGTATTTCTATATTTTGGAACCCTAAAGTGGTGATTAGAGATCCTTTGTATGAATATTCTTCACATATGGCCACTAAGTTTTATTTTATCAAATATAACAAATCATGGATTCCCTCCAATGTATATTCTCCTTATACTCATTATACCAAGAAGACCCTATGGAATAATATATATAGTTTTAATTATTATAATATTAATAGATGCATGTGGTTGTTAATAGAAGACTTAAATACTTTCTTAAAGGAAGAGCATAATATGGGAGGATCCCAATCTTCATTGTATAGTAGATGTGAATTTTTGGACTTCATTAATAATCAAGATCTTATGGACATGCAATTGCAAGGTTCTAACTTCGCCTAGTTGAAAAAGTGTATTGGCCCTTCCCTCATTTAGGTGAGACTAGACATGGCTATAATCTCTCTTCGTTAGTTGTATTTTTACTCCTACTCACTCTCACCTCTTACTAGAATAGGTTTAGACCATTTCCCAATTGTTTTCTCTATGAATCCTACAACTAGAAGAAATAATTTCCTATTTATTTTTTTGAGAAAATATGGACCCACCACCTTGATCTTCAAAAAATATCTCATAGTGGTTGAATATCAAGGTTGAGGGGTTGGCCATGTATAGGGTCACCAAAAATCTATCAAATGTTAAGACTAAAATTTGAGAATGGAATGGAAAATCCGTTGGTCATATATTTTAAGCTAAAGAAGAGATCAAGAGTAAACTAGAGTTTATTCCAAAGGATGTTCAATAAAGGTGTAATGCCCCTCCACGCAACCCTAGGGGAAGTTGCAATTCTCTAACCAAATGCAACAATTTTTTTATTTTTTATTTTTTAAATGTAATAACGTACAAGTTCGCTACACATTGCCAACATCCCCTAAGGCTACGCGACAAAGATTACTTAAACCCAAATTAAACAACTAAGGTAAGAAAACATAACATCATACGATTAAAGAATTAAAGTAAATACATTCCATACATGATTTAACATCAAGGACCAATTGACACATCACGATATCCAATAACAACTGTTTACATTATAATTACATCACTCATTCCCCGAATGAGGTAAATCAAATAAACATGATAATTTATTACAATTTCCACCTCGATACAAATGAGGGGTAAAGAAGTACAAGAATAACATAAATGAAAGAACTAGAGGAGCAACTGGATCCAACGAGCTCTCCAACATGAAAGTCTCGTCCACACGATCACGAACAAAGCCAACGGTGTAAGGTGCACGTTCCACCCAACCAAGTGAAACCCAAAGGCTCACCCCCCGTGCTAGGAGATAGTAACAAGGATTTCTGGTCAAGAACAAATACCTCAAGACAAAGGCTAAACATAACTGAACCGACTAGAATACCAACAACATCACTTATCATAGTACGAAAACTCACAAGACAACACATTGCTTCCAAGTTACATAGGACAAGTACACCATAGTACAACACACAATAACTGATTCACTTGTTGACGTAGGGAGAGTGTCATACATAAATTGCCATGAGTTACCCTAGCTCAACCTTCCTAGGCTACCGGACCCCCATCATGGGTTACCCTGGCTTGCCTCTACCGGCGCCAGACCCTCACGCAAAACTATGCGTCTCATCTCATCTCAAGTCGTAACAATGCATGTTCCATGAGAGAGGCATTTTTTTTAACTTTATTAGTGTGAAGTTCCCCATTAATTCTTTTAAATTATCACTTGATTAAACCCTAGGTGAGTTACCCTGACACCACTTTGGGCGTCGGACCCCCACAAAGGGCCACTCTCCTACTGACAACACTGGAATACAAAACCCCTCAATCCAAGGGTAGACAACATGCACAAACTGAAAACCAAATTCTAACCTTAGCCCAAGGTCACATACTCATCCATAGTACGCGGTAACCAAAACATACCGCAATCCCCGTTCATGATAACTGGGTGTAACAACATGGTGTAACCACGACACATCTCAAGTTGACTCTCATACGAACAACCCATATCAGGATACAACTCCCTTATCTAAAAGACTTCAACATTTACTCTAGACTCCCCACTTTAAACAAGAACGAATTAATAGTAAAAGCATTTCAAGGAATTAACAAACTAATCTTCGGATTTCCTAAATCCAGTCAATCACAGTTGAAATTGAAATAGTTTTAAGTCATTCATCTATTTTTGAGTTTCACCATTAAATTTCATCATCACGCATTTGATATCCAATAACGTTTGACTAAACAATCATTTATTAACTCTAATTCCAGAGCCATAATCATATTCAAGCCTACAAATACTGAAGTCATTTAACGAATAATTAAATCGATTTTCTTATTCAAGAATTACTATGATAGACAATTTACATCATTTAATTTAATTCTAAGCATTTATCTTATTCAACAAAACGTATTTCACACTAAAATGCACTGTTCATTACACAACTATAAATTTTACTAAAACATTAATATATATATACAATTATTTCAATCTACTAACAAAACCCACTTTTAATTTCCAAATTAAACCATTTAATTACCCTTACACTCTATCTAAAGTATATACATATATACTATATATACACATATGTGTATATTCATATACCCATATATGACACATATACAGTAATTTTTACATATCTATATAATCTTATTATTTATATTTATATTATTTAAATATTGAAGAAATATTAAATATATAAATAATATATTATATATTATATATATTAAATATATAATATATATATATATTATATAATAATATTATTTAAATATTAAATAACATAACAAATATAACAAAATACATAATATAAAACTTTGAAATCCGCGATATTTTGTTAGGGCACGCAGGCCCGGCCGCGGGCGGCGGCCTGTGCGCCACGCGCACAGTCGCCACTGCCATGGGCGGCGGCCTGTGTGCTTAGCACACGGGCCGCTTCCCACGAGCGCCTGTGCCGCACAGCGCGCCTCCCCTGAGCGGCGGCGGCGGTGGGGTGGGGTTTGGCCGCCCACCTCACTGCAACAAATAAATAAAAATTATTATTTTATTACTGTGTTCACTAACAGCAGAAAAGAAATGAAAATTGGCAATTCTTATGGGGATTTTCTGGGTATAATCCCAACACCAATTTTCTTTAAATATAAATATATATATATATATTTGTGAATATATTTATGCATTGATATGTATGAATATATTTACAACATATATATATATATATATCCAAATTTAATTTTAAACCCAAATTGAGCAAATAAACCAGAAACTTGGCAAGAACAAAAGTTATTTCCAAAAATAATAAGAGGGTTTTCAAATAAGTTCTCAAATGGAGGTATTCCTTAAATTTCATTCTACTTGTTTGGAGGAAAATTTTGATTTGGTTTCAATTTTCCAAATCTAACTACAAGTTTACTAAAATAGAGCATTTTTTTTTTATGAATTTCAAAGAAACTACACTATGATTTCATTCTTTCAAAATGAGAAGAAAAAGGGAGAAAATAGTAGAACCTTGTGTTTTCTCCACAACTTGCAAGCTTCAACAATGGAGTTCTTCCCTTTCCTTTTCCAATTTAGCTTCACCCCAAAACCTCAATCTTCCATTTTCAATTTCCTCCAAGAGTTTCCATACAAGTTTCTCTCCAAATTTTCCAATTAAAATTCAAAATAAAAATCCCAATTACCTTATGCAAAACCTCTCCAAATTTGTCAAAGCCCTAACTTTGAATCCACCCACCAACATTGATTGCTAATTTAGATATTTTTTATTTTTGAAATTTAATAAAACAATTTCATTTTCCAAATGCACTTTGCAACAATATTCTTTAAATAAAATTCATTACAACCCAAATGACAATTTGAATTTTCTTTTAACCAAATTGAATTCAACAATTCATAAAGGAATTCTTTTCAACTTCATTTCTATTTTTCCATTTAAATCAAAATATCACATTAAGCCAACCAACTAATCTGATTTAATTTATCCTTATTAATTTCATTAGACAATAGAATAAATCCAATTCAAAATTAGGTTATTGTATTAATTAAATTAAATTAATTAATTAATCACTAATTTTTCAACATCTCAATAAGACAAAACAATCATCATTATAAATTCCAAACGCCATTTAATCTCTTTTAACTTGAAATTTAAATATAAAGCCAAGGAGAAAACTAACAACATAAAACATTGAACCCGACTAAGACCGACGACACACTATGGCTAGGGTGATGGTTTGACATAGAAACCCAAGTTACTATCTCCTAATCGATACCGTTGGTCAAGGGACACACTCAGACCTGTGAAACTAGGTGGAGTCGATGTCATGTACCTGCATCCTGCACACAATACGAGTGTCGAAACATGCATATAATATATTAAAACACACCGTGAAGAGGAAATCGCGGAATCCCAGGGCACTCGCATGCGAGTGATGTGATCCCGTCCCCTTCACCAATACAATATCACTAACCGACGCATCTAATTATCCATGATATAATTAAAACATAAAGCATCAGTAATTCATATACATGCTAATTTAATCCATAACATGAAATAATAACATCTAAATAAAGTACCATCACATCAAAACATAATGTTTACATCGCTTAACAGATAGCGGTTAAAATAACTAAGTTCCAATGCACAATGCAATAGAAATAAAACATATCATAAGAAAGCACTGTTCGATCAAAGAGCAAAATGGAGGGGTGTTACATCCTCCCCTCCTAAGGTCAGGCTTACTCCTGGAAGCCTGCAAACAAGAAGGGATAAAGCTCCCTCAAACACACTCACAATCTAGATCCCTGAGGATGAACTCCTGACGCTGAAGGATGAACTACCCCCTGATGCCCGGCCTGACGGGTATCCACTGCAGCAAGTACCCTATGCGATCTGCCCGCATCACCTACCGTTGGCTCAGAAGCCAACGGTCTCTGACTAAAACTAGAAGCACCCTGCTGAGGACACTGACGAGCAAAGTGACCCTGCTGACCACAAGCGAAACATCTTGTCCCTCTACTGAACTCCCTAACAACAGGAGATGCACTAGGATGCGAAAAGCCACCTCCACTATACGCTGAATGGGAACTCTGAGCCGACTGATCGTAGCGATCACGATGAGCTCGAATCCAACTCTGATCCCTCTTCCTCTGCTTCCAACTACCACCGTGCTGGGACTGAGAATTCTGCTGCCCTAACTGCGAAGGTTGATGTTGCCCACTCTTTGCGGTTTCCTGATTCCCCTTGGGAACACCTGCAACCTGAGACTGACCACCCTGAGATCCAACACCAAAGGAAGGCGCACTACCAAACAGAACTCCTGACTGACCACCGTAAGCCAAAGCTAAATTTTCCTCCACAATTCGAGCCTTATCCACAGCTACCTCCATGGTCTTCGGCTCAAATATCCGAACTCCACCATTGATCTGAGCATTCAATCCCCTAACAAAATGCTGCACAAGCATACCCTCATCGTCACTTATACCGGCATATTGTTTGAGCTCGTAGAAACGACGCTCATAATGATCTACTGTCATATCCATCTGCCGCAAGGCATGGAACTCGTCTCCTCGACGCTGCCTCCAATGCTCTGAAAGAAATCTAGCTCGGAACCTCTCTAGAAACAACTCCCAAGATACCGTACCAATATCCATGTGGAGCTTCTGCTCCTCCAATCTCCACCAAGTGGAGGCAAATCCCCTCAAGTGCATGATAGCGCACCTAGCTTGAGTGTTGCTACTATATGGGTGCATAGCAAAACACCTAGTCAAGTCAATGAGCCATGTCTCTGCCTCCAAACCACTGCCTGATCCATCAAATATGGGTGGACGTGCCCTAAGCAAGTCCCTCATATGGGCTGCTACCTCTGCAACAGACTGATCTGGCACACCTCTCTCTCTAACCACAACTGGCTCAACCTCCTGCCTAGGCCCAAGACGAGCAAGGGTCTCCTCTAACAACTGACGCAACTGAGCATCCTCGATCCTAGGTGGTTCCGGATTCTGATTACCCTCTCCTTGAATGTTCTGAGAAGCCTGTTGCTCCTCACGATCAGGCTCACGAGGAACATGTGGAGGTAAGTCCTGCTGTTCCCCAACGCGATCACCTAAACGACCACGTCTACACCCTCCACCTCTTCCGCGTCTAGGAGGCATACTCCTGCATAGACACCTCAAGGTATTAGGCAAAACACACCACTCGAAACCTACACACTACAAGCATAATGGGTCCACCATAATCCCAGAGTACCCAGTGTTTAAACCTAGGCTCTGATACCATGTGTAATGCCCTGCCACGCAACCCTAAGGGAAGTTGCAATTCACTAACCAAATGCAACAAATTTTTTTTTAAAGGGAATAACGTACAAATTCACTATACTTTGCAAACATCCCCTAAGGCTACGAGGCAAAGATTAACTAAACCCGAATTAAACAACCAAGGAAAGAAAACATGACATCATTCAATTAAGGAATTAAAATACAACCATTCCATACATGATATAACATCAAGGACCAATCACTATATCACAATAACCAATAACCATTGTTTACGTTATAATTACATCACTCATTCCCCGAATGAGGTAAATCAAATAGACATGATAATTTATTACAATTTCCACCTCGATACAAATGAGGGTAATGAAATACAAGAATAACAGAAATGAAAGAACTAGAGGAGCAACTGGATCCAACGAGCTCTCCAACATGAAAGTCTCGTCCACACGATCACGAACAAAGCCAAGTTATGGAGTGCACGTTCCACCCAACCAAATTGAAACCCAAAGATACTTTGGGTATGAGTAGTAACCAAGGGATTTCTGGTCAAGACCAATGCTTCAAGACAAGGCTAAACATAACTGAACCGACTAGAGATACCAGCAGCATCCTTATCATGGTAGAAACTCGCAAGACAACACATTTGCTGATTACGCAGGACAAGTACACCATGATACAACACACAATCAACTGTTCACTTGTTGGCGTAGAGTGTCATACATAAAATTGCCATGAGTTACCTGGCTCTCAGCCTTCCTGGCTACGGACCCCCCATCATAGGTTGCCTTGGCTTGCCTCTACCGGCCCGGACCTACATAAAACTATGCATCTCATCTCATCTCAAGAAGTCAGTAACAATGCATGGATTTCCAGAGAGGCATTCTTTAACTTTATTAGTGTGAATTTTCCCATTAATTCTTTTAGATTATCCCTTAATTAAACCCTAGGTGAGTTACCCTGACACCACTTTGGGCATTGGACCCCCACAAAGGGCCACTCTCCTACTGACAACACTAGGATACAAAACCCCCAATCTAAGGGTAGACAACATGCACAAAGCCGAAAATAAATTCTAACCTTAGCCTAGGTCACATACTCATCCATGATGCCAGCAGTAGCAAAACATGCACTTGTCCGGATTATGATAGCGGGTGTAACATGAATTGTAACCCGACATCTCAAGTTGACTCTCCATACGAACAACCATATCGGGATACAACTCCTTATCTAAAGACTTCAGCATTTACTCTAGACTTTCCCCACTTTGAAAGCAAGTGAATTAATAGTAAAAGCATTTCAAAGGAATTAACAAACTAATATTCGGATTTCCTAAATCCAGTCAATCACAGTTGCAATTGAAATAATTTAAAGCCATTCATCCATTTTGAATTTCACCATTAAATTTCATCATCAAGCATTTAATATTCAAGAACGTTTGACAAAACAATCGTTTATTAACTCTAATTCCACATCTATAATCATAATCAAGCCTTCAAATACTGAAGTCATTTAACTAATATTTAAATCGATTTTCTTATTCAAGATTTACTATGATATTCAAATTACATCATTTAATTTAATTCAAGGCATTTATCTTATTCAATAAAACGTATTTCACACTAAGGATGCCTTGTTCATTACATAACTATAAATTTTACTAAAACATTAATTTATTTAATTATTTCAATATTCTAGCAAAAATTAATTTTGATTTCCATATTAAACCATTTAATTAAACTTACACTCTATTTAAAATATATACATATATACTATATATACACATATATGACATATATACAATAATATATACACATATATATAATCTTATTATTTATATTTATATTTATTTAAATATTGAAGAAATATTAAATATATAAATAATATATTATATATTATATATATTAAATATATAATATATATATATATATTATTATATATAATAATATTGTTTAAATGTGAAATAACATAACAAATATAACAAAATACATAGTATAAAACTTTGAAATCTAGATGTTTGTTGGGGCGTGGGTAGGCAGCGATGACGGCTTTGTCATACAGCCTTGATCCGCCATATGGTGGCGACACATTAATGCTTAGCACATGGAGCGCTTCCGCAGGCGGCACGATAGCATTTGGCGCCGTAGCGCCTCCAGTGGCGGCACGTGGCGGCAAGCGCCTAACGCCTCCACAATGGCGGCGGCGGTGGGGTGGGGTTTGGCCGCCCACCTCACTGCAACAATTAAATAAAAAATTATTATTTTATTACTGTGTTCACTAACAACAGAAAAGAAATGAAAATTGGCAATTCTTATGGGGATTTTCTGGGTATAATCCCAACACCAATTTTCTTTAAATACAAATATATATATATGTATATATATATATATATATTTGTGAATATATTTATGCATTGATATGTATGAATATATTTACAACATATATGCTGCTGCTATATATATATATAACCTATATAACTCCTTATATATATATATATATATATATCAAATTTAATTTTAAACCCAAATTGAGCAAATAAACCCGGAAACTTGGCAAGAACAAAGTTATTTCCAAAATAATAGAGGGTTTTCAAATATAAGTTCTCAAATGGAGGTGTTCATAGAATTTCATTCACTTGTTTGGAGGAAGGTACGTTTGAACTGGTACTTACAATCTAACTACAAGTTTACTAAGATTAGAGCATTTTTTTATGAATTTCAAAGAAACTACACTATGATTTCATTCTTTCAAAATGAGAAGAAAAAGGGAGAAAATAGTAGAACCTTGTGTTTTCTCCACAACTTGCAAGCTTCAACAATGGAGTTCTTCCCTTTCCTTCTCCAATTTAGCTTCACCCCAAAACCTCAATCTTCCATTTTCAATTTCCTCCAAGAGTTTCCATACAAGTTTTCTCTCCAAATTTTCCAATTAAAATTCAAAATAAAAATCCCAATTACCTTATGCAAAACCTCTCTAAATTTGTCAAAGCCCTAACTTTGAATCCACCCACCAACATTGATTGCTAATTTAGATATTTTTATTTTTTTTTTTGAAATTTAATAAAACAATTTCATTTTCCAAATGCACTTTGCAACAATATTCTTATAAATAAAATTCATTACAACCCAAATGACAATTTGAATTTTCTTTTAACCAAATTGAATTCAAAAATTCATAAAGGAATTCTTTTCAACTTCATTTCTATTTTTTTCCATTTAAATCAAAATATCACATTAAGCCAACCAACTAATCTGATTTGATTTATCCTTATTAATTTCGTTAGACAATAGAATAAATCCAATTCAAAATTAGGTTATTATATTAATTAAATTAAATTAATTAATTAATCACTAATTTTTCAACATCTCAATAAGACAAAACAATCATCATTATGAATTCCAAACGCCATTTAATCTCTTTTAACTTGAAATTTAAATATAAACCCAAGGAGAAAACTAACAACATAAAACATTGAACCCGACTAAGACCGACGACACACTATGGCTAGGGTGATGGTTTGACACATAAACCCAAGTTACTATCTCCCAATCGATACAGTTGGTCAAGGGACACACTCAGACCTGTGAAACCAGGTGGAGTCGATGTCCTGTACCTGCATCCTGCACACAATACGAGTGTCGAAACATGCATATAATATATTAAAACACACCGTGAAGAGGAAATCGCGGAATCCCAGGGCACTCGCATGCGAGTGATGTGATCTCGTCCCCTTCACCAATACAATATCACTAACCGACGCATCTAATTATCCATGATATAATTAAAACATAAAGCATCAGTAATTCATATACATGCTAATTTAATCCATTACATGAAATAATAATAACATCTGAATAAAGTACCATCACATCAAAACATAATGTTTACATCGCTTAACAGATAGCGGTTAAAATAACTAAGTTCCATAGTCGCAATGCAACAGAAATAAAACATATCAAAGAGAACACTGTTGATCAAAGAGCAAAATGGAGGGGTGTTACAAAGGGTTTGGATGATGATTTAATCAATAAATAAATTCCCTCTTTATTGATGTCCACTTGATCATTTCTAAGGAAGAGGATTAATGGATTTGAAGGCCAAGAGTTGCATGGTACAAAAGCGAGGGCTGAAATAAAAAAAAAATTCAAGGTTAATCAAAATTTTGGATGAAGTGGAAATTGGAAATGCAACAATTGGATTCTTTAAGTTTATCTCCTTTTGGTTGAGAAAATGTATAATCCTAACTTTGAAAGAAGAATATTGGATGAAATCCCAAAATTTTTAAATGAGGATAATAGTATATTGCATAAAATTCCTTCAAAGGAGGAGATCCAAGTTATTTTTTCTTTCAAAGGGAATAAGGCCACAAGACTAGATGGTTCTCCCTACCTCTTCTTCCATTTGTAATGGGGGATTTCAATGAAATATGTGATTTCTACAACTAAATAATTTTTTGGTAGTAGGAGGGTGTTAAAGGAACTAAATTCATCCTTCATTATCCTTATTCCAAAAAAAATGGGAGTTGAATCCTTTGGTGCTTTTCATCCTATCAACCTTTGTAACTCTAATTATAAAATATCCTATAGAATTATTGCATCTAAGTTACAAGTGGTTCTTTTTAAGTTGATTTTGGCTTAGAAAAGTAAAGGAATGAAAATTTTGGACTCTAATATCCCCATTCATGAGGTGATACATTCTTTGTTAGTAAGAAAAAAGGAAAGGGTTTATGTTAAAACTTGATCCCATGAAAGCCTATGATAGAGTTACGTGGGATTTCCTATTAAACTTTATGGAAAAAAATAGTTTTCAAGGTAATTTTATGGACCTAATTTTTGAAATTATATTGAATACTAATCTTGTTATCTTAATCAATGACACTCCATCATGATTTTTTAATCCCTCAAGAGACATTAGATGGGAAGACCCCATATCTCCTATTCTATTTGTGATTATGGTGGAAGCCTTGGGAAAAAATATCTCAAAAGCTATTGCTGACGAAAGACTAAAGGGCATTTATCCTACTTCCTCAGTGCCCCCTTACTCCCATAAAAAAGGTTTTGATGATACTATTTTAATTAGGGAATATTTTATTTTTTAAATTAGAGAAATAAGTCTATTTTGTAGGACTATGAGGTGGCATCGAGGAAAAATACAATCTATCAAAAAGTACCTTATTTTTTATGAACACTCATGTGCACAAGAAAGCTATGATAGGCTGAATTATTTAATGCGTAGTTATTCTCTTCTATCAATTTACTTGGGGTTGCCACTTTTCTCTAATAAACCCTGTAACTCCTTCCAGAGTGATATTTTTCATAAATTCCTTTCTAAATTCTAACAAAAAGTACCTTATTTTTTATGAACACTCATGTGCACAAGAAAGCTACGATAGGCTGAATTATTTAATGCATAGTTATTCTCTTCTATCAATTTACTTGGGGTTGCCACTTTTCTCTAATAAACCCCCTAACTCCTTCTAGAGTGATATTTTTCATAAATTCCTTTCTAAATTGGAAAGTTGGAAGGTAGCTCTATTGAGTGAAGCTTGAAAAGTTTAGCTTTTAAAAACTACTTTACAAAATTTACTAGTTTATGTCTTGAGTCTTTTCATAATCCCATTTAATTTTATGGAAAATATTGACCAAATTAAAAAAATATTGTGGGGTAGGGTCGAGGAGAGAAAAATTCTCTCTAGTGATTTGCAAGAGTGTTTGTAAGCCTAAGAAGAATGGTGGTCTAGGGATAAGAAAGATTAGAGACATTAATTAGGCTCTCATGGATAAGAAAACTTGGAGGTTGGTGTTTGATCAAAAGAACTAGATGGATATACTCTAAATAAAATATATTTCTCATCATAGGAGATTCCAAGTATCTTGGGAAGTGAGGATTTTCCTCTAGGCTTGATCATTTGGAAGATCATTGGGGATAATAGGTCTCTTTTTAAAAATGATGTTAAATGGAAACTTGGAAATATATCTTTGATTAATTTCTAGAACAAATTTTGGCTCCTTGATTCTCCTCTTTCTAGTGTGTTTTGGGTTGATCTATTGAAGGTGTGTGTGTGTGTGTGTGTGTGGAATTTTGGACTTATGGTTGCAAATTACTTGGATTCAAGGTCTTGGAAGCCTCTTAGTGCTTTGTTCCCTAATCCTCCTCTCTCTACCCATGTTGTTAGGTTGGAGTATTTGATTGTGTGTTTTCTTGTTCCTCTTTTTCCCAAGTAGGATATCTTTTTCTAGAGTTATTCCTCTTTTGGTTCCTATTATGTTTCCTCAAGTTCTGCTACCCTCTCTTATGGGGTTTCTCCTCCTCCCTTTTGAGCCAAGGTTTGGAATCTTATCTTAACTCCCAAGGTGGAAATTTTCTTCTATATTTTGGTGAAAAATAATGTTATTACCTTGGAAAACCTCATGAATCATGGTTTTTGTTTTCCTAATAGGTGTGTTTTATGTCAAGTCCACACTAAAAGTGTCCATTTATTATTGGATTATTATTTTTCTTAGGGAATTTGGGCCTCCCTCTTTCATTGAAATATGAAGTGAGTTTTCCCTACCTCCCTTGATGATTTGTAGGTATAGTGGATGTTCCCCTCATCTAATTCTTCTCTAAATATATTATGGTCCCTCTTACTCTTGCATATAGACTAAGTCTCGTGGAAAGAGTGAAACAATAGGATCATTAAATATAATTTTTCTTTTCCTTTTAGAATGAATAGAAAAATATCCTTGGCCTTAAAATAAGAACCTCTATGTGGGAATTTAGGATAGGTTTATGTTGAAATCTAGAGTTGTGGTTTTGAGTTTTGATGTCCAAATTGTGAAAATATGGAATTTAAATTTTGAAATTTTCATCAGCCTCATAAAATATTAATCCTTGAGAGAGGGATTTGTTTGGAATCTTCCTCCTATGGGGTGGATACAATCTAATTTTTTATGGAACTTCCAAGGGAAACCTTACTATAATGAGGGGTGGACATTTTCTAAGAAATGATAAAGTTCAATTTATTCTAGCATTTTCTACTCCTCTTAGGATCTAGATTTTCCACTTTGTTAAAGTAGATGTCTTCAAAATTATTAAAATATCTCAATCCATAGGGTTTAATAAAAAAATTATGGAAGGGGACTCTTTGAATATTATCCAATGTTTGAGGGGGAATCAAAGGCCTAGTTGTACGATTGATAATTTTATAAATATCTTTATTAAAATTACCTATAGTTTCAATGGGATTGTATTTCAACATATATTTCATGATGGGAAATGCTTGGTTGAATACCTCACTAGCCTTTGTTGAATGAAAAAGATAACTGAGAAAGGGGGGTGAATCATTTGTATCTTATCAAAACAAAAAAACCATCATTAACATTTAGATCCACATGCATTCATTAAACCCTTAATCTATTATGAATATTTAACATGAAAAGAAAATAACATAAACTGAAACAATTCAACACCATACAAAAGAGAACACCAAATTTATGTGGAAAACCAAAGAAAGGAAAAACCACAGTGAGGATTAGCTCACACTATAAGTAATTTCAAAATTAGTTATGAGGGCTCACTGCTAGAATAAGACACACTATCTAGAGAGGCTCATAGCCAAGGCTCACTACAAGAATGAAAAAGAAGATAGAGAAGAAATGTTACATAGAGAAAATGATCTCAATGCAATAGAAAATCCACCACAATAGCTCCAATACCTTCACAATCTACTTGAATTATTGTAAACACCTTCTTCTCATTGCATCTGATAATCGAACACTTAAAATTTTGCACTACTCTTCTCAATTTCACATCACTTGCATCATACACTTCATAATTTTCATCTATCTTGACCTCCTTCAACAATTCAACTCATACTTATACTGTCCTAAACCTTGAAACCTTCCATAAGGTCAACAATGCACCTCAAACATGTAAATTCAAATTAGGTAAGTGCCAAAACACTTTCGTGGTAGGTAGAAGTGAATGCAGACCACATCAAAAATTAATTGGGACCCAAATCAACAAAACCACTTAAACACACACTACCACAAACAATATTTATCCTTCACATGTAGTGTAAACACTAGGTCAACCATTACCTGTGAAAACACCATTAAATAATTAAGTGCACACTTCCACAAACCCAAGGATGATTTGTGAACCACACACCATGCTTGGACACGATCTAGAATATTCCTCAGACATCTTGAAATCCAACAAAATCCTTCACAATAAATTCCACTTGAAGAATGTACAAACCCAGTATACTCAAACAACTCTGCCAAACACTATTACTTGAAAAAATATCTTCTAAAGCACCAAACCTAAAATCCTCTTGATTGGGGTAAAATACCAACACAATCAATGCACCTTCATAATTGCAAGACCTAAACCATAACTGTGGAGAAACGTGGAGAAAAAACATTTCTCCTAAACACCTCTGCAATGCATAGTCACACTCTAGTGAACACAACTTCTACTGTATGATGATACAACACACCATCTCTTGAATACAACATATCTAAACACCTCTCACCTACATATCTGAATCACATAGGAATATATTCAACCTAGAACAAATGTAGAGAAAAACTAGAACATCTCTCCATACCCCAAAACAACACTGCAACACATTGTTTCCTCTTTTTATCAAATTTTCTCAAAAGCACTTGGAAACCAAGCACCAAAAACACATCCACAACATCTTCATCACTACTACATCCATAGATAGAAGCTTATCAAAGTAACACTAGAGGTTAACACTAGTAGCTTAACTGGTGACAACATAATGCAACAAACCAAAGCATAGACAACACCAACTGTTAATCTTCAACATCAATCTTCCTCAACACATATAGTTTATATCAATGCCCACACAAGCTTGTTGACATCAATGTCAAGACCAATCTGCACATACTAGAAAAAATCTCCCCCTTTGTCATTGATGGCAACACATGATGTGAAAAAACATCAAAGACACAACAGCTCTGAAAATACATGTTTCCTTTTCTCTTTTCTCTTTACTCACTCTCCCCTTACATGATTCTCTCTCTTTATCACTCATTATTTTTCACATGACTCTTCTCCCCAAATAAATTGTTCTTTTTCACATGATTCTTCTCCCCATTTCACATCAATGGCAAGGGACATAATGTTTTGCATTATTCTCCCCCTTTGAAACTGCACAACTTACTTACAATTGCTCTACAACACCTTTCCATTACTTCTTTGAATACTCCCCCTTAGGAGCACACACTAATCTACAACAATCTACAATACCACTACCTACTCCCCTTGAGAGGTAGCCACCAACATCAGTCCATAATAAGGGATAGATCTTGAGAACCACTAGATTGATGTATTTCCTTATGCATCTAGTTCAAGGAAGGAGGGGCAATAACCCCCAACTTCTCTTGGAGATAGTCAAAATTATCCTTAGGAAGAGCCTTAGTGAATATGTCAACAATTTGATCCTTTGTAGGAACATATTCAAGCTTCACTTCATTCTCTACAAATTTCTCTCTCAAAAAGTGATATCTGATTGAAATATGTTTTGTCCTTGAATACATCACTGGATTCTTTGAAATTTTTATTGCACTTGTATTTTCACAAAATATAGAAATAGGCTCATCATACACCACTCTAATATCCTTCAATATTTTCCTCATCCATAACACTTGTGTACAACAAGATGCTACTACAATGTAATCAACCTATGCAGTAGATAAAGAAACTGAATCTTGTTTCTTACTTAGTCATGACACGAATCTATGTATCCAAGAAAGAATGCACCACCACTTGTACTTTTTCTATCATCCACACAACCATCCCAATCTACATCTATGTAAGCACTCAATGTGAAATTAGTATCTTTTAGATACCACAAGCCATGATTTGGAGTGCCTTTTAGGTATTTGAATATACTCTTCACTATTGCAACATGTGACTCTCTAGGATCTTCTTGAAATCTATCCACAAGACAAATTGCATGCATGATATCTAGTCTAGTAGCCTGGTTAGATATAGAAGTCCATTGATCATAGATCTATACTTGCTCTGATTAGCCTTAGGGGACTCATCATTCTTTCTTAATTTTCAACTAGTAACCATAGGAGTACATACCGGTTTGGAGTCTTCCATTCCAAACTTCTTCAACATCTCTTTGACATACTTTGACTATGAAATGAATATGCCTTTATCTATTTGATTTATTTGTATCCCAAGGAAGAAATTCATCTCCCCAAACATAGACATCTCAAATTCTTTCTGCATCTCTTTTGAAAAATTCTTACACATAGCTTCATTGCCTCCAAAAATTATGTCATCAACATACACAACTACAATCAAAATTTGATCTTTTTCAGCCTTAAAATAAAGATTACTATCTGCAATGCCTTTATTGAATCCTTGTTGTATCAAATACTAATGCAACCTTGCATACCAACCTCTAGGAGCTTGCTTCAATCCATACAATTCCTTCTTCAATATGTAGACCATATTAGGTTTATCTGATAACTGAAATCCTTCTAGTTATTCCATGTATAGTACTTCTTTCAACTCTTCATTCAAGAAAGAAGACTTCACATCCATCTAGTAAAATTTAAAATCCTAATGTGCTGCAAATGCTAAAAACATCCTGATTTCTTCCATTCTAGCCATTGGAGCAAATGTCTGCTTGAAGTCTATTCCTTCAACTTGTGCATATCCTTTTATTCCTTACCACTTCTCCATTCTCATTTAGTTTGTTTCTGAACACCCACTTAGATCCAATTATGTTTTTGTTTGTTGGTCTTGGGACAAGTTCCCAAGTCTAATTTTTCTTAATCTACATAAGTTCTTCTTCCATAGCTTTCAACCAACATTCATCCTTGCATGCCTCAATCACTGTTTTAGATTCAAATTTAGAAAGTAGACATAAATTTACCTCTTCAATAGTTTTCCTTCTTGTCAACACACCTTTTCTTTTTTCTCCAATGATTTGTTCTTAAGAATGATTTCTCTTTACATACTTAGGGGTTTTAGAGGTATTTTCCAGAGCTTCTTCCTCTTCATCTTGTGCTTCCTATTCCTTAGTTTTTTCTTCTTCTTCTCTATAGGAAAGTTCATCTGATTCATATCCATCTATCACCACTAAATTCTATAGATCTTCATCAATTTTGACATTTGTACTCTCAACAATCTTTCCCAACCTTTTGTTGTAACATCTGTAAGCTTTTCTTTTAGTAGAATATGCAAGGAAGATACCATCATCAAATATTGCATCAAACTTGTTTGCAAGAATGGAAAAAATGAAGGTGTTGTTATTGATGTCAACTAGTCAATTGGTTATCAACTGGTTGTTGTTTTCATTAGTGTCATGGATATAGGTTATTGGCTATATATGTCGAGGACATTGAGAAAATTGTATTGAAGAAATATTGCAAGTGTTCAATGGTTTCTCTGAGTTTTGCTTTGGGATTTGCTCTTATATTTGTGTGGTTTAGATATTTTGATCATGGTTGTTGGAAGCTGCTATATACAAATTTTTGGTTGTTGATTCATTGTACAATGTGAGTTATGTTCACCAATTGTGAACTATGGTTTTCTCTGTTTTTGGTTGAGGTTTGAGAGAAATGTTGTTGGTCTAGATTTCTCTTTGTTAAAGTTTTATGACTTGCGGTTCTAGAGTTGACTTGTTTTGATTGTATTGAAGATAATTTTGGTATTTGGAAGGTTCATGCTTAATTGTTCTATGTGTTTTACACTGGTTTGGCTAACCTTGTGTTAAACACTATCTTCAGAGTTGATGACGTGTGTCAGATCTATTTGGGTCCTTATGAGGTGTGTTTTTGGGTCACCCTCATTCTAATTCCACCCTAGGATATTTTGGCACTAACCTAATTTGAATTTGAATTTGGATAGTCGACTTTGGATATGTTTTAAAGTTGAAGATGGTATAAATATAGGATGAGTTAGTGGTGAAAAAAGCATAGAAATAAGAAAGAGAGATAAGTGCAAAGAAATAGAGTATTTAGATGCGAGATTGATGTGAATCAGTGAGAGTGTGTGATGCGAGTGTGGAAGATCAGTGTGAAGCCTAAATGTTGAGTTTCTAGATGCAATGAGTAGAAGGTGTACTCTACCATTCATGCATTTCTACAAGTGGCTGAGTAAATTGTGGTGGATTTCTCTATTGCATTGAGATTGTCTTCTCTCAGTAACATATCTCTTATATGTTCTGTGTATCTCTGTGGCAATGAACCCTCCGAGTTGTTAGCCTTGTTGGACAATGAGTCCTTGTTTTGGAAATGAGCCTTGTTTCTCAAGTAGTAAACCTATTGTAATTGGTTTTGATATTCTATATAGTGTGAGTTAATCCTCACCATTTTTTTCCCTTATTGGTTTTTCCATGTAAATCTGGTGTTATTTTGTTTGTGTGATGGTTTTTAGTTTCTGCACTAGTATTTAATGTTTAATCATTTAAGTAGTGTTAAGGATTAAATATGATGAATGAATTAAGGCTTAAATTAGTGACAACTAATTTACCCCCCCCTCTTAGATGTCTTGTTCAACAATTGTTATCAGAGCTTAGTTCCTTGGTGAAGAGCTTAACCGCTTGAGGAAGGTCCAGGATGGCTGGCAAAATGACTTATGATTATCTAAGGTTCGATGGAATTAATTATGCTATCTAGAAAATATTGATGGAAGAATATTTGGAGTATTGTGGATATGATGTTGAGAAATCTTACAAGAATCCTTACACTCCTCCTGCTAATGGTCTAAGTATGGTTGATGAGATCAAAGCACATGAAGTGAAAAATAAGGCGAAGTACACTTTGAAGAACAGTCTGGTACATTCTGAGTTGATTAAGGTTCAAAATATGAAGACTGCTAAGGAAGTCTGGGATGCTTTGGAAAGGGAACATGAAGGTGATGAAAGAGTTAGAGGAAATATTGCAAAAATTAGAGACACAGTTTGAGCTTCTACACATGTCTAAAGATGAGAATGTTAAAGCTTATGTACAGAGATTGGATGTGATAGTGGCTAGAATGCAAGGACTTGGTGCTACTGTAGATGAAACCAAGATTGTAAAGAAGATTCTTAGAACTCTCCTTGATGCTTATAGCAAGAAGGCGTGTGCTATTGAACAAAGTATAGACTATAAGACTTGCACTAAAGATCTGTTGTTGGGATTTCTAACATATTATAAGATGAGGAAGCCAAATATGAGGAATGAATGCAAATTAGAAACTACTTTTAAGGCTACAAAAGCTGAAGATCTGTATGAAGAAAATTTTGATGAGATAGAAGCTAACTTTGTGAGAAGAATGAGGAATTCCATAAGTATGAAGGTAAGTTACCTTTTAAATGCTTTAGTTGTGGAGAAATAGGTCATTATGCTACAAAGTGTTAGGAAAGAGCTAACAGGAATAAAAAAAGATATGACAAGGAAAAGAAAGGAAAGAAGATCAACTGGGCATACTATGTGAATGAGAATGCTAGTATATATGATGAGGATTCTGATTATGAAGATCCTGATGACAATGAATTCTTGTTCTTGGCGATAAAGGATGAACCTACTTCTGCTAATTTTGAAAAATAGGTGAAGGAAAGCTCTCCGAAGAAGGAGAAAAATGAACGTATTGTTATCTCTACCCTACATGATAAACACAAGATGAACTATTGGGTAGTTGAAAGTGGTTGATCACATCACATGACTAGTGATAAAGTAAGTTTTTTAAACTTGAAAAATATGATGGAGGCTTGGTTATGTTCAAAGATGATACTGGTTCTAAAATTTGTCGAATAGGTTTAGTAAGTTTTGATGGAAAGCATAATACTAATGATGTCTACTATGTTAAGGGTTTAAGGCATAATATTTTGAGTGTTGGAAAGATGTTCAGTAAGGGATATGATCTTGTGTTTAAGGATGAGAGATGTAAAATCCAGAAAGGATCTGGAACATTGATTGCTACAGGAAAGAAATCTGAAGGAAATATCTATCAACTTAAGGGTGCTAATGGATGATGCTTTATGACTCATATTAATAACAGTTGGTTATAGCACCAGAGAATGTGTCACATGAATTTTGATATTTTGGTGAGGATTAGTGCAATTTAGGTCGTAAGAGATTTACCAAGGATTACAAAGCCTATTAATGCTATTTGTAGGAACTTTCAATTTGGAAAGCAAGCAAGAAGTAATTACAGATCAAAGGAACAATCTACTACTAGACTATTAGATTTAATTCACATAGATATCTATGGTCCTATTGGATATTGTTGATATGTGGTTGTCATTGATGTCAACACTATTGGCATTAATTCCTTTAAGGTTGTATATGTTGAGGATATTGAGAAAATTATAATAAAATAAATTGCAGGTTGTCAGTGATGCAGTGAAGTTTAGTATGGTGGCTAGCTTAGTATATTAATGATAAGAGGTTGTGGATTAAAAGGTTTGTTGAAAAGTATATCTAGTTTAACCACATGAAGTTTCAGAGGTTCGCATGAAGATTTGATTGAGTTATGAGTATTTGTGTTCTGACAGTTGTTCTGTTTCTTTAGCTGGTGTTTCTGAAAGAAGATGATGTGATTCTAGTAATTTGAGTTGTTACAGATGCTTCTATAGTGATTCATGATGCTTTTGGATGTTTCTAGATCATGCTCTATCTATTTTGTTGGTCTGCATTGATTGTTGTGCTCACGATTGGTGATTTTCTTCGATGAGTTCATGCTTTTCATGATCATGGCCAATAGGGTGATTGTAGCATGTTGCGGATCTTCGAGGAATAATTTTTGAAGGTGTTTTGTATTTGAGGATGTTGTTTTGGGTCCTTACTATGTTTTGGCTAACATTATTTAGTTTGCATTGATAAAAATTTTATTGATTTGGGCCGACAGTTTGTACACATTTTATATTTTGTTGGGTCGACATGTAGTTAATGTTATCCTTAGTTGCGGATATATATGATCAATTGTTTATACCATTTGATGGCATGGTGTGTGATGTGTGCTGAGTGTTGCGTGTGAATAATGTTCTAATATTTTGAAGGAAAAAGTAAAGTGTGAAGAAGAGTGAGCAGAAGAAAGTGTTTATGTGCTTAACCGGAACTGTAATCAGGCATTAGAAGATGATATTTTCTCAATTCAAAATCTTTCACATGTAATTCAAATGTGACTATAAGATAGTGAGTCTTCCTTTGGGTAGTAATCCTTTTTGTATTTGAGCAGTGAGCTCTAGGCAGTGTGCCTGAATGCATGTGTATTCCCCATTTATAATACTTTTATACTTTTAATAGGGTATAATCTCGTGGATTAACCTCCATCGTGGTTTTTCCCCTAAAAGGGTTTCCACGTAAAAAAATATTGGTGTCATGTGTGTTTTGATGTTGTGATGGTTTATGCTTTCATGTTTATTTATCAAATCTAAGAATAAGTTTAATTTGTATAATTTTTGTGGCAATTGATTCACCCCCTCTCAGTTGTCTGCCCTTGTGTTTCAAAAAATTGGTATTAGAGCCTAGTTCCTCAAAAGAAGTTTAATAGCTTGAGGTGGTATGGGATAGCAACATATAAGAAGGATAGTATGAGATTTGATGGAACTAATTATTCTTTGTGGAAGACTCGAATGGAGTGTCATCTAAGATGCATTGGTGAACCTTACTGGACAATTACAAAGAATAGGTATATCATCCCACAAAATGGTCCTTCTACTACATGTGAGATTAAGGAAACCGAGTACAATATCAGGGATAAGGAAGCATTGTTGAGTGCTCTGATTGATTCTAAGATGACAAATGTAATGGAGTTGAAGATTGCTTATGAGATCTGGTAAAAGTTGGAAACTTTGTATGAAGGTGATAGCCATGTGAAGATTGCTAAGCTGCAAAGCCTAAAAGGGAAATATGAAACGTTGAGAATGGGTGAAGATGAGAACATCACTTCTTTTATGCAGAGAGTGAATGAACATGTGTGTAGTATCAAATGTGTTGGTGGAACATTGGAAGAATCAGATATTGTTGCTAAAGTCCTCAGATCCTTTCCTATTGCATACAAACACAAAGTTGATGCTATTGAGGAGATCCAAATTGTGACAAATGTAACTAGAGACATGTTGATTGGTAAGCTTGCTTCTTTTGAGTTAAGTGAGTTTGGTGAATCTCTTCCTAAGACATAATCTACATTCAAAGCTACTATCTCTGGAAAAGATAAGAAGAGATATGATTCAGGAGAAAGTTCTAGAAAAATGTCCAAATATGAGTAGGAAATGAGAGAGATTGGAGAAGAAGAGAGAGAACTAGATGAGCTTGAAGCATTTATTGTCAAGATGGTAGCTAGAGGAGAAGGTAAGTGTAAAGGGAAATTTCCTCTTAAATGTTTTTCTTGCAATAAGATAGGTCATTTTGCCTCAAGGTGTCTAGAAAGAGTTCCTAAGCCAAGACCTAACAAGCCTAGATTCCAAAGAAAGTGTTGTTATGCTGCTGATGAAGGTGTGACAAATGATGAATTTGATAAAGGGAATTTAAATGAGGATGAATGGGTATTTATTGCTATCAAGGAAAATGATCCAGTACCTACTGAATCTGCTAGTTGCATAAATGTGGAGAAAGTTCTAGCTGCCATAGTTGAAGAAAAAGATGAATGGGTGATTGACGGTGGATGCTCTCATCACATGACAGGTGATAAAATTAAATTTGTGAGCTTGGAAAAGTATGATGGTGGTGTTGTAAGATTTGGTGATGAAAAATTTAGTGTAATATGTGGCAGAGGATCCATTTCTCTTGATGGTAAGTATAATACTGATAATGTTCTATATGTGGAAGGTTTGAAGCATAATCTCTTAAGTGTTGGATAGATGGTTGACAAGGGATACAATATTCAATTCAAGGATGGAAAGTGTAGAATATTGGGGAGTTCCAGAAATGTGATTGCATCTGGTTAAAAAAAAAAGGTAATATCTTTCACTTAAGTGCTACTAGTAAAATTTGTCTAATTGCTCAAGTTGATGAAAGTTGGTTGTGGCATAGGAGATTATGTCATGTAAACTTTGACAATATTATCATGATAAGTTCTACTCAGGCAGTGAGAGATCTTCCTAAGTTGATAAAACCTACTAATGTTATATTCAAGGAATGTCAGTTAGGGAAGAAAACTAGAGTTTCATTCCGGAGCAAACAACATTGTTCAAATGAAGTGTTGGAGCTTGTGCATACTAACTTGTGTGGTCCTTCTAGAGTCAAAAGTTTACAAGGAGACAGGTGTTTCATGTTACTTATTGATGATTATTCTAGATTGATGTGGGTTACTTTTTAAAGGGAAAAATCTAAAGCTCTAGAGAAATTCAAGATTTTTAAGGCTATGGTTGAGACAAAGATAGGTCTAAAGATTAAATGTCTGAGATCATATAGAGGTGATGAATTCACTTTTGGTGATTTTAATTATTTTTGTGAAGAGCATGGGATAAAGAGACAATTATCTACCCCATGGAACCCTCTACAAAATGGAGTTGTGGAAAGGAAGAATAGGAAAATTCAAGAATCTGCTAGGACTATGATGCTGGAAGGAAATGTTCCACATATCTACTGGAGAGAAGCTGAGTACGTTTACACTCTCAACCGGTACATGTCAAAGGTGATACGATAAGACTCCTTATGAGCTATGGTTTGGTCATAAGCCTACTATTAGATACTTCAAAATATTTGGGAGTAAATGCTATATCAAAAGAGATGAAGATATAGGAAAGTTTGATGCTAGAAGTGATGAAGGAATCTTTCTTGGTTATTCTACTAAAAGTAAAGCCTACCGGTGCTACAATAAGAGATTGAGGAAAGTAGTTGAAAGTGCTAATGTCAAGGTTAATGAAGACACAATTAGACCATCCAGAACCTATGGATATGATTCAAATGATCAGAATGATAGCTTAGATAAAGGAAAGAAAGTTCAGACTTTGAATCATGATCAGATCATTTTGATGAATCTGGAAAATCAAGAGGAAGGAACTAGTGAAAGTGCAGAAGTGAGATCACAAGAGCCAGAAGTTCAAGAATACCCTAAGACTCCAAGGTATGTAAGACTAAATCATTCAGAAGATTAGATCATAGGTTATAAGAACAAAGGTGTTCAAACTAGGAGAAGAATTGCATAAGAATACTATTTGATCTCAAAGACTGAGCCTAATAGTGTCAATGAATCATGCAAAGATGAACATTGGGTGGAATCAATGAAAGAAGAACTACTGCAAATTGAGAAGACTGGTACATGGATTCTTGTTCCTAGACCTAAGGACAAAAATGCAATTGGAACTAAATGGGTCTTTCGGAACAAACAAAATGAGCAAGGTGAAGTTGTTAGAAACAAAGCAAGACTTGTGTGTAAAGGATATTCTCAGATGGAAGGAATTGAATTTAAAGAAACTTTTGTTCTTGTTGCTAGGATTAAAGTTGTGAGACTATTTATTTCTTATGTTGCTTACAAAAACTTCAAGGTTTATTAGATGGATGTCAAGTTAGCATTTCTAAATGGTGAACTGGAAGAAGAAGTGTATATTGAGTAACCTGATGGATTTCAATTGACTGATCAAGGATATATGGTTTTCCAATTGAAGTAAGTATTGTATGGACTTAAGCAAGCCCCAAGAGCATGGTATGCCAAATTGGACAAATATTTGTTGAAGCTTGGATTTAATAAAGGTGTTTCTAATAGTAATTTGTATTTCAAGATTGATCATGATAAAGATTTGATTGTTGAAGTCTTTGTTGATGATATCATTTTTAGAGGAGATGATAGTTTGTGCATGAAGTTTTCCAATGAGATGCAGAGTGAATTTGAGATGTCTATTATTGGAGAAATGAAATTATTTTTGGGATTGAAAATTAATTAGCTAGATAGAGGGATCTTTATATCTCAATTTGAGTATATGAAATAATTGCTAAAGAAGTTTGGTATGGAAGATTCAATGCCAGTTGGTACACCTATGGTGACTGGATGTAAGTTGACACATGATGATGATTCTCCTAAAAAAAATCAGACTAGATACAGATCCATGACTAGTGGATTGCTCTATTTGACTCAAACTAGACCTAATATCATGAATGTCGTATGCATTGTTGCAAGATTTCAAGTTGATCCTAAGGAATCTCTTGTGACAGCTATGAAGAGGATTTTCATGTACTTGAAGGGGACAATTGATTTTGGCCTAAGGTATCCTAAAAAGGATGACCTTACTTTGAGTACTTATACTGATGCTAATTGGGAAAGAGATGTGAATGACAGAAAGAGTATTAGTGGTGGTGCATTTTTCTTGGGAAAGAAGTTGATTTCATGGTTAAGTAAGAAGGAGAATGCCATTTCTTTATCTACTACAGAGGCAGAATACATTACTGTTGCTAACAATTATACTCAAGTATTGCAGATGAAGCAGATGTTGAAAGATATCAGAGTTGTGTATGATGAACCTATTGCTATATTCTGTGATAATTCAAGTGCAATTAACATTTCTAATAATCTGGTGTTGCATTCAAAAACCAAGCATATATCTATCAAGTTTCACTTTTTGAGAGATAAGGTAAGTGAAAAGGAAGTTAGATTGGAGTATGTGCCCACTAAGGAACAAATTGCAGATATCTTTACCAAGCCCTTGCCTAAGGATACTTTTGATATCTCATAGGGAAGCTACGGGTGATTACCCCTCCTAATTAGAATTAAGATGCATTGACTTGCATCAGTCCATGCATTTCATAGCCATATCTTGTGATCTAGATTGATGTTGTGGCTGCTGCTACTAAGGGGGAGTAGTTAGATGATTAGAAATGTGGTTCAGAGATTGTGTGGAGAAAGATAATTTGTATCTTTGTCATTTATGTCAAAGGGGGAGAAGAGTCGTGTGAAAAACTGTGAAAGAGTTAAGGATAAAAAGAGTCAAAAATCTAAGGGGGAGAAAGTGCTAAGAGAAAGTATCATTGATGGTGTTTTTCACATCATGTGTTACCATCAATGCCAAAGGGGGAGATTGTTGGATATTGTTGATATGTGGTTTTCATTGATTTCAACACTATTGGCATTAATGTCTTTAAAGTTGTATATGTTGAGGATATTGAGAAAATTGTAATAAAATAAGTTGTAGGTTGTCAGTGATGCAACGAAGTTCAGTATGGTGGCTAGCTCAGTATATTGATGATAAGAGGTTGTGGATTAAAGGGTTTATTGAAAAGTATATCTATTTTATCCACATGAAGTTACAGAGGTTTGCATGAAGATTTGATTGAGTTATGAGTATCTGTGTTTTGGCAGTTGTTCTGTTGCTTTAGCTAGTGCTCCTAAAAGAAGATGATGTGATTCTAGTCATTTGAGTTGTTGTAGATGCTTTTGTAGTGATTCATGATGCTTGTGGATGTTTCTAGATCATTCTCTATTTGTGTTGTTAGTCTACATTGATCGTTGTGCTCATGATTGGTGATTTTTTTCTGTGAGTTCATGATTTTCATGATCATGGTCGACAGGGTGATTGTAGCATGTTGCGGATCTTTGAGGCATAATTTTTTAAGGTGTTCCATATTTGAGGATGTTGTTTTGGGTCCTTACTATGTTCTGGCTAACATTGTTTGGTTTGCATTGATAAATTGTTTATTGATTTGGGCCGACATTTTGTACACATTTTATATTTTGTTGGGCTGACATGTAGTTGATGTTATCCTTAGTTGTGGATATATATGATTGATTGTTTATACCATTTGATGGTGTGGTGTGCGATGTATGCTAAGTTTTGTGTGCGAATAATGTTCTAATATTTCAAAGGTAGAAGTAAAGTGTGAAGAAGAGTGAGAAAAAGAAAGTGTTTATGTGCTTAACTAGAACTGTAATCAGGCATTAGAAGATGCTATTTTCTCAGTTCAAAATATTTTGGATGTAATCTGAATGTGACTATAGGACAATAAGTCTTGCTTTGGGTAGTAAGTCTTTTTTTATTTGAGTAGTGAGCTCTAGGCAGTGTGCTTGAATGCATGTGCATTCCCCATTTATAATACTTTTATACTTTTAATAGGGTATAATCTTGTGGATTAACCTCCACCATAGATTTTCCCCTAACATGGTTTCCACGTAAAAAAATCTTGGTGTTATGTGTGTTTTGATGTTGTGATGGTTTATGCTTTCATGTTTATTTATTAGATTTGAGAATAAGTTTAATTTGTATAATTTTTGTGACAACTGATTCACCCCCCCTCTCAGTTGTATTCCCTTGTGTTTCTAACAGGTCCCACAAGAGTGAGAAGTCTACAAGGTGAAAGGTACTTTATTCTTTTGATTAATGATTATTCTAGATATACATGGGTTACATTTCTTAGAGAGAAATCAAATGCATTAGATAGATTAAAGACATTCAAAGCTATGATTGAAAATGAAGTGAATTTGAGGATAAAATGCTTAAGGTTTGACAGAGGTGGGAAATTCACCTCCCATGAATTTAATATGTTTTGTGAAGTGCATGGAATAAAGAGACAGTTTTTTTTTTTTGAGAACTCCTCAGCAGAATGGAGTTGTTGAAAGGAAAAACAAAATAGTTCAAGAGGCTGCTAGATCAATGATTACTGATGTTGGTTTATTGGAATTTTAATGGAGAGAAGCTATTCATACTGCTGTTTATGTATTCAATCGAGTTCAAGAAAGAGAAAACAATACAAAGACCCCCTATGAGCTATGGAATGGAAGAATTCCTACTGCCAAGTATTTCAAGGTATTCGAAAGAAAATGTTAAATCAAAAGAGATGAAGAAACTTTAGGAAAGGTTGATGCAAGAAGTGATGAAGGCATTTTTCTTGGATATTCTACTAAAAGCAAAGCATACAAAATTTTCAATAAAATAATGAGAAAGATTTTAGAAAGTGCAAATTTCAAGGTTGATGAGACAATGAAGAATTCAATTGTCATTGATGGATATGTATCTAATGAACCTGATTGTGTAAGAATTGAAGAGATTGTGGAAGAATAGGAAAAGGATGAGAAAGAGAAGCATAATGAACAAAATTAAAGAAAAGAAGAAGTTCTGGTGGTGTCTCCTAAGACACCTAGATATGTGCAAAAGAATCATTTAGAAAGTTGGATTATTGGAGATAAAACCAAAGGAGTATTGACTAGAAGTAGAGTTGTTGTTGAAGTTAATCTGTGTTTTTTTCTGAGACTGAACTAAAGACTGTAAGTGAAGCATGTAAAGATGAACACTAGATGGAAGCCATGAAAGAAGAACTTATGAAAATTGAGAAGAATAAAACTTGGGAATTGATCCTAAGACCGACAGATAAAAACAATATTAGATCGAAGTGGGTATTCAAAAATAAGTTGAATGAGAATGGAGAAGTTGTGAGAAACAAAGCAAGGCTTGTGTGTAAAGGTTATTCACAAGTAGAAGGCATAGAATTTTAGGAAAAATTTTCTTTGGTAGCAAGAATGGAAGCTATAGGGATGTTCTTAGCATTTACTGCTCATAAAGACTTCAAATTATATCAGATGGATTTCAAGTTAGTATTTTTGAATGGTGAGCTAGAAGAAGAGGTTTGCATGGAACAACCAGAAGGATTTCAGTTGACAGATCAATCGGATATGGTGTACAGATTGAAGAAATCCTTATATGGATTGAAGCAAGCTCCTAGAGCTTGGCATGTGAGGCTAGACATGTATTTGATTCATTAAGGTTTTGAAAAATGTATGACTGATAGTAATATGTATTTTAAGATTGAAAATGACAAAATATTGATTGTAGTTGTATATGTTGATGACATTATTTTTGGAGGAAATGAAAATATGTGCAAGATGTTTTTGGAAGAGATACAGAAAGAATTTGAAACATTTATGTTTGGAGAGATGAACTTCTTTCTTGGGCTACAAATTAATCAAACAGAGAAAGGAATTTTTATTTCATAGTTTAAGTATGTTAAAGAGATGTCAAAGAAGTTTGGGATGGACGATTCCAAATCGATATGCACTCCTATGGTGACTAGTAGCAAATTGGGTAAAGATGATGACACCTAAGGTTGATCAGAGCAAGTATAAATCTATGATTGGTGGACTATTGTATTTGACTACTACTAGACCAGATATTTTATATGATGTCTATCTTGTGGCTAGATTTCAAGAGGATCCTAAGGAAATGCATGTTGCTACTATTAAAATAATATTCAAATATTTGAATGGAAATCCAAATTATAGGTTATGATATCCTAGAGATACTAATTTTAAACTAAGTGCCTATACAGATGCAAATTGGTTTTGATGTGTAGATGAAAAAAAGAGTACAAGTGGTGGTGCATTCTTTCTAAGTTGCAGATTGGTGGCATGGTTGAGTAAAAAGCAATATTTATTCTCCCTGTCTATTGCTAAAGCTGAGTATATTGTTGTTACATCTTGTTGTACACAAGTTCTACGGATGAAAAATACATTGAAAGATATCACAGTGGTGTATGATGATCCTATTTCTATCTTTTGTGATAATACAAGTGCAATTAACATTTCAAAGAATCCTATGATGCACTCAAGGATGAAGCATATATCTATCAGGTATCATTTCTTGAGAGAGAAGGTCATGGAGAATGAAGTTGTGCTAACCCCAACCTTGGTACCTGCAAAACAACAAGAATAAACAAGTTAGACAAGTGATTGCAAGCCAAAACAGGGATTCCCCATGAAATCCATTTACAACTTCAAACTAGAAAAGAAAATAACAAAGAACACAATGAAAATGATAAAACAAAGATTAAATCCTAATTAGATGTGCAAACTCATGATCCCATGGGGGAATTGGTGCCAATTTGATGTGAAAATTGGCCCTTTCCCAATTCCTATGATGCAAGCTTGATATGTTGATGAAGATTTGATCCACTTTGATGGTGAAGAATGAGAGCTCCAAGCCAAAATCTGCAAAAACCTAGCTATGACTCAATGATAATGGATAAAATTCAAGAGATATTTGAGCATAATAACTTTGCCTAGATTGTGGATGATCAAATGAAGATATTAGCTCCTTATTTATAGAATGTCAAGATGGATGAATGTCCAAATTTGAGCAATGTGGGACTAACATTCATCCAATGATATGATGCCATTTGTCAAGCTATGAATGGACATGGAGGATGTGCAAGATTTGGGGTTTGTGCCAATAAATGCATAATTTTGAATTTCAAATTTGTTGAAATGACATGCTTGCAAGAGGGAAGGGAAAATGCAATAAATGCCACTTGGCTCAAGGCAAAGGACATGTATGATGAATTTATTGCCTTGTTGGATGTACATGTTGACTTGGAATTTTTGAATTCAAATTGAGAGAATATTCCAAAAAATGCCTTGTGAGGAAAATAGAGATTTAATAAATGAATTAAATCTATTTTCATGTGCAACTTGCATTATCTAGAGGATGGGACATGAGATGAGATTAAATTAATCAAGGGTTAATTAATTTAATGAGAGAGGTTAGATGATGTGACCTATTTGACTCAAATTTATGGATTTATTTAAATCAAATAAGAGAGGAATATGAAAAGAGATTAATTAAATAAGGATTTTGATTTACTTAATTAAAAGAGATGGTGATAGACTAAATCAAATAAGGTTTTAATTTATTTAATTTAATGGATAGACTTTAGAGATTTAATCAAATAAATTGATTATTTAATTAAATAGGGATAATTAGATCAAATGGATTGATTTAATTAATAAAAGAGATTAACTTGATTAGATAAAATGATTTATTTAATTAAGAGAGGAATATTGATGAATTTAATCAGATAGGGAGATTTGATTAAATAGTTAGACCGAGGGATGATTTAGGAAGAAACGATGTTAGTAAGTCAGGATCAGATGCACAATGTCAATTGGTATATTTTACGTGTCTACATTTTGCCTCTCTTTGAAGCAATGTACTTGCTGCATTGGTTCAAAGAATAAGCGATCTCGATAAGCAAAAAAATTGATATTTAAAAACTTGCTTACTACTGCTTAGTGAGAAAACATGCCATTATATTGCCCCTCGAGAGATGGAACAAAATTTACATTTTTTGGGTGATTTAGCGAAAAAGGTGACAAGCTTTTAATAGATTACGAAAGTCCGAGAAATTTCATGTGTCTAAATGCAATAAAGCGATGAAAAACAAGCCTCAATCGGACCAAAATAGGTTCGGGGGTCCAAAACCCTAGCAAGACAGCTATTTAGGGTTTAAAAAACCCTAATTTTTAGGCTTAAAAGGGGCTGAGGATTACACTTTCAAAGTTATTTCACACACCTCCACACTAGCAACCTTGGTGTTGAGGCACCGACCCTCTAGTGATATGGCTGCTTGTGACTTCCTACACATCTTGTCGAGTTGGACGATACCAGTGACCACCTGGCATTAGGGCATCGGTATGTGACCCTTACCCAAGCTTCGTCCTTTCATTTACTGCTTCATTTAATGCTTTAAAGGGGCGGCTCACCTCCAGTGGCACTATATGGCACCGCTCGACATTCAAACTGTGCCGCACGGTGCTGTTTTGCACCACAACAGTGCAGTTCGGAGTTTAGAAACTCTGATGTTGGGCTCGGGCTCGGTGGGCTAGTTTGATAAAGTGCGTCGTGATGTCACACATTTCATGAAAATTGCGACACTGGGAGGGAAAGTGCACCGCGGTGGTGCCATTTTGCACTTTTTAGGGCTTGAGCGTTGGAGTTTGAGTAAAATCAAACTACGACGCCATCACAAACTGCGCCGTTGGGGAAGTTCTTGGAGCATTTGACCATAAATTTTTCAAATTTTTTTAACACGTTGACCTTCCTTGATGCAGAATGCGGTGAGGGAGCTCTACTCTCGGGAGCACCAGTCGCGAGACTTGGCTAGCGTCTTACGAGACCTGAGCGACAAGGACCAGGATTGACTAGGAGTTGCAGGGTTGTGGCACATTGCATACACAGCACCCGTGTGCACCCACCTAGGGATGTTGTCAGCGCTAGCTGAGAGGTGGCACAGCGAGACGTCGTCATTTCATCTCCCCACTGGCAAGGCTACCATCACTCTGGAGGATGTTTGGCACATTCTACAATTACCTATTCATGGCCGACGAGTGATATTTGATATGGACGAGGGACGTGAGGCCTGTGTCAGAGTTCTCGCCACACGGGACATTATCTTTTGTGAGGGACAGATAGAGTTGGAGCGATATAGGGTCATAGCACCTCCCTACCATTGGGCGATTGCAACTATCATTTTGGCTCTCGTTGCCTCAGATAGACGAGGGTGATACTTCAGTCCCTACTGGAGGTATTTCTAGGAGAAGATGGTCTGAGACAGGCCGGTTCGTTTCACATGGGGGCCTGTTCTTCTAGCTTCGCTTTATAGGGACCTCCATGAGTATGTATACATGGACGAAAGAGTGCTAGGGGCTGGGTGACTTCACTTCACATCTGGGCATGGGAGCACTTTTTTTGCTACGTCTATGTGTCATTCCAGTTCTGATGGGGGCAGACGATGCCCTCATGGCACGATACAGAGGCGGTGTGTCCTTTACACACACTGGTGAGCACAGGATCCGCTACTGGAGGCGAGTCTTAGACGAGATGCTAGTTTTCACTTGGTGTCCATACCTTGGTCGGCCTGGATGGACTAATGATGCTGATCATCTCTTTTATTTTTGCTAGGACCGATACATGCAGGGGCGGGAGCATACGATGATCGAGAGAGTGCACTTTCGAGCGCGTCGTGTCCGGTTAGAATTAGCGAGGATCGGCTGATGACAGCTATGTAGCCATCTTTGCTGCATAACATGACATAGGTGTCATGGGGACATGAGTATTCCTACCTCGAGCGGTTAAAGAAAGCTTTAGGAACTTGGTAGCCTAACCGGCGGGATTCCCGATTAGGGTTTAAGCGGATCTAAGGCACCACTCGAGGCCCTCGCAGGGGCCGGTTAAAACCTCCACTTGATTGACCATTCGGTGAGGATCAAATTTGTGTAGAATTGAGGGTAGAGGGGAGGCCAAGGATGGAAGTTGAGGTTTAGCCAGAGAATCTACGGTTGTAATACTGAAAATCGGCCGAGGCTAGAGGGATATTCATATCGGGATCAATAGCGGGTGCGCCGGTTCCACCACCATGAGTTGAGGTGAGGTCAAACCTCAGTGTATACCAGGTACAACCGGCCGGATAGGTAGATCTGCAGGACACCTTGATTCTTGATAGCTACAAGCCCAGGTTTAAGTGATAGCGGAAGAGATCGGGAAGGCGATTTCGAGGGCGAGAGGGATCGGCGATGTATGCGAGATAGAATTTCGTAGAACTATAGAGTATGCCAGGCTGGTATAGATAGCAAATAGAGAGCATGACAGCCTCCTCCTCCCAGGGTACAGTGTTAGTTCGATCCTTTAGGGATGCTATCCGAGAGGCAGAGTACTACCGACGGGCTTATCACGAGACCGTATCCAGAGCAGAGTGGGTCCTAGAGTATTCAGAGCGAGCCAATCATAGACCACCAGAGGGTCATGGTGATAGGGGCGAGGGCAGCATTCACAAGGATTGAGCTTGATCGAGATGATATATATACCTTTTGTGCCTTATGGGCATTTTGTATTGATTGACACATGTACAGTGATCTGATTTATTCTATGTACTATGGCAGTGACATTATTGATAATAAATATGAGCCAATTTTGATGCGATGTACCGTGTTGTCTTTTATGCATGGATAGTTTATTTCTATATGCTTTGCAATGATGTCTCTATGGATGCATTTATTTCTAATGATGTATGCGTTATGATTATGAATAACAGATCTATATTATGTTAACCTATGATATGAAAAATGTGATGGTCTATTTATGATAATGCAAATGCGATGGTTCGATATGTGAAATGATATGATCTTTTGTGCACATGTGAAATGATATGTAAATTGTGCTTATGGAATGTTTATGAATGGATGTGTATACGTTTATGTCTATGTGGGCTGATTTATGCAATGAATGTTTTATGATGCTATTTATGAGATGATATGGATGGTGAAATATGAATGCAATGATTGTGATATGCTGCAAATGAAATGGTTTTATGAAATGCTTAGAATAACAAATGTTATTATCCTAAATGCAATAAATGATGATGTATGTGATGCAATGATATGTTAATGCATAATGTAATGTGAGCATAAAGTGGTGAGATGATTTCATGATGTTATGCAAATATGTATGCCAATGAATTAAATGCTTATATTCCTATTGTTTGTGATTATTATAAAATGCTTATGTTTACGCGATGATTTATGTGATAGGTGGTCATGTGAAATGGTTATAAAATTCAAATGAATGTTTATGCAATGATTGATATAATGCCATGAGATGCAATGTAATGGGTGAAATGCAATGACATGGATGCACCTATCTATGAAGAATGTTTATGATAACCTATTTATATGATGATAAAAATGCAATACGTATGTTTCCTATATGATACGTTTATGTGATATGCTAATGATTTGTGGATGCAGGATCGGTGACGATGATGGTGATGATGATCAACTGTCATAGTACCTTGTTAGTGCGGTTAGTAAGAAAAGAAGAAGTCATTTCAACAAGACCCAAGATGATGCAAATGCAAATGATGATGATAATGACTACTTGCCAAGGAATTGGGATTTTCAAAGGGCCAAATTTTCTTATGTTTGATAACACACATGGTACGATGCATCAAGGTATAGGGAACCAAGATGGCATTGTACCTAGTGTGATGGACTTTGAATTGACAATCGGATAGGAGTATTCTTGTTCACACTTGACATACTGAAACCTTGCTAGGATGTACTTTAGAAGTTTCAAACATCTCAGATCAAAACACAGAAAGGTAAACCTGTCCATGCAATAGTCAACAAGCTGTCCAAAACCTCCTCTATACATATCTAACAAAGCAAGTATTTTCCGAGGTTATATTACAAGAACGTCCAACAAGCACAACAGACAAAAGGATAATGATCGTTTCCCCATTCCTATCTCTCTAAATCCTTCATTCGGGATATCATCGAGAGGTCCTTGGAATGAGTGCAAAATAAGATAAGTTAGAAGATAAAGACAAAGTATACAAACAAGCTGATGTTCTTCAATTCTGCTAACCAAAAGGAAATGTGTTTTCAAGGATAAGATCTGAAACTTATTGCCAAAAGATAATGCCCATTGTAGGAAGGATTCATCCTAGGACATGTTAGTGGATGGCGGCATGTCATTTCGTTTATCCAAAGTGTTCTTTCCTATAAGTAATGCCCATTGTAGGAAGGATTCATCCTAGGACATGATGTTATCAGATGATTGATATGGGATTAATTGGATGATGGAATATTGACATAAAGAATTGACCAAATTTTTTACATACTGACTTAGACCTGAGACTTGATGTTTTGGGTTTTACTTTTAATCTACTAGACTTGTTTCTAACTGTTTCACCAAAGGTTGATGAGGATGATCAGTTTATTATGAGTGGTGTTTATTGTGGGTGTAGGCGAGATGAGACAAATGGATTTTTTCAAAAATTTTGGATGTTTTTGATGTTTTGCAATGTTTTGAGGCTGTTTTTGGTATTTTTCGAGATTTTACAAATGTTTTGATTTTTGATTTTTTCGAATGTTTTTGGAGTTTTATGAGATTTTATGAATGTTTTTGGATTTTGTTGTGATTTTGGATGTTTTTGGATTTTTGTGTCTTGGGGGTTGATCAAAGATTAGCCTTGCCTACATTTAAGCTCAGAGACAACGTAGTTCAGATTCCATGCTTTTTGATGTTTTCCTGATTTTTTGAGTGTTTTTGGATTTTGATATGTTTTGGATGTTTTTTGGATTTTCGCATGACTTTGGTGATTTTGATATGGATGTGTGTGACAATATCAGTGCCCTTTTTTGGGTTTTTTGTTGAAAACCAAGCTAAGGTTGATTGATTAGATCGATGGATTGATGATGATAACATTGTTGAGGATGCACAACAATGCAATGATTGATTGATCAGGATTGATGATGATAACATTGTTGAGGATGCACAACAATGCAAGGATTGATTGATGGGGATTGATGATGATAACATTGTTGAGGATGCACAACAATGGAAGGATTGATTGATCAGGATTGATGATGATAACATTGTTGAGGATGCACAACAATGCAAGGATTGATTGATCAGGATTGATGAAGCTTTATTTGGAACAAAATTGTTTTGAATGATTTTATGTGACACTTGAAGGGTGCGTTAGATGCGACTTATAGTGATTACTTGGATTGATGTTCGATGAAAGATGAAGACTGATAAGGAACATCTTCTTGTCAAAATATGCCATGGACTAGTGATTTGGATTCTAAATCACAAATGCTTTGACCAATTTGGTTTCATGTTTTCCAATGTTCGGATCACCACATAAGTTGGAGGATATAGATCAAGATTTATTCTCGAAGCAAGATGTAAATATCTGCCCCCAATGTCTAGCAATGTATGGAATGTTATGGATAGATGCCCGAATAGGTGTATGGAGGAATGGATATGGCAAGCATGCACAAGATTCCAAGGATTATCTTGCGATAAGATAAAGTGTTTAAATGGGGGAATGCTTCATGGCTCAGATAATGTTGGATAGGATAGGATCAATGAAAATGGTCCATGTCAAGATGTTTTCCATAAGCAAGCGTAAACTGTGCACCAAAGTTTGTCAAGATCAAGATGACTTGGATGATGGATTCCAATGGATGACGATGGATTGGATAAATGGTTCATGGATGAATGGATTTATTATGGATAAGATGGATGGAATGATCAATTTATTACGGATGGGATGAGATGATTTCATCTAAACTGGCGCACACAGATGCTCAATTCCACACATGATGCCTATTTTCCAGGTTTTCATCATAGTCTTTCCCAAAGCGCCACCCATGCAGTTTTCACTAGAGGATGATTTTTTTCTCTTTACTATTTTCAATCCTTTTTCTGATTTTTTTGATTTTTCTGAAAGATTTTAAGCTCATGCTGAATCACAAGGTGTTGCAGATGTAGATGCCCCTATCATAATGTGCCATTGATATCCTGCCTAAAGAAGTTGTTTTGCCAAGATACGTGCACTTGAATGCAACTTTTGGGATTCTTGATCCGCTTTATTGATACTAGGGTTAACTTTGTCTTTGTGCACACATCGCGATAGAGTGCCTTTAGAATCCTTATGATGAAGGGACCTTTCCAATACATGGTCAATTTAAGAATTGGATATCATGCATGGAGGCTTGGATGGAGTGTTTTTAGGGATAAAAGATGGATTGGTTGATAGTTTGGAATCTTTGACTCTCCAAACTTGGGAAGATGAGCAATGATGGGTGGATACGAAAGTGTGCAGGAATTAGGACCAACTGCTTGATACACTTTGTATGTCACTTAAAAAGCCTGCTTTTTCTTTTGCAGACATCCTTGATGGATACTTTTCCCTCTTTTATTTTTCCCCATAGTTTCTTTGACTAATGGAGTTTGATAGGGATAATCTTTCTTTGTATTCTTTGGTATCCATATGTATTTTATTTTTCCATCATGCTTTGCTTCTTTCACTTTGATAACGTTCTTTGTGCTTTGATTCAAATCTTTCCTTTCAAGTTGGTCCCAATTCATGGATGGGGTGATGGGTGGGTGAAGATTCATGGCATGGCTAGTTGTAGTATTGACATCAGTTTCACCATAAGGATTCTTTGTGCTCCCTATGTTGGCATTTTCTTGAGACGAAGTTTCCCCCAGTATAGTGATAGTAGTTCCTTCATGCTTTGATTCCACCTGTTCTGAGATTTCTTGTTCAATAAGCATTCTCTGATAGATAGCCAATGTAGATGATGTTAGTTCAACTTGGTGCTCTACTAACTCAAGTATATTGTTCTGTCTGACTTGTTTCCTTAAGTGGATAATGTTGGATATCCTCATACTTGATGTCCTCAGTTTGAATTTGGGATATATTTGATCTTGATGTCGATAACTTAGTTTGACTGTAGGAGTTAATAATCTGCTCTTTTTGTGTAACAAAATTTTGTTCTAGATGAAGATCCTCTACGTGTCCATCCATAGAAAGCATCTCATGGGTAGATGGAGGAGTATGTGCTACATGGATATGATCATCTTGCATAGATAGGAGAGTTTCCATTAGATCATTGAAGTATCTTGAAGATACAAATTCTTGATCTTGAATGATTTTGGAGTTGCTTTCGACATGCCTTGGATCAAGTTCTTGACATGGGTCAGTTTCAAAGGATGGATTGCTTACAAATGGTTCTTGGATGTTGTCATTAGACATGGTAAGTGGTTCAATATCCTCAATTTTTGAGTTCAGGGTTCTTTCAGTATTGGTAACCATGAGATCAAAGGGGGTCAACATGTCTTGGATAGGACCACTGCTAGACTTTGGTGAAAGATGTTGATCATGCTTTGGAATGAATTCTTGAGATATTTCCTCTAACTCATAAGGCAATGTAGAGACATTTTAAACTTGATCATAGGTCAATGGATCGTGCATTATATCAATAGGATCAAATAACCCTAACACTCCTTGAAATAGATCACTAAAAAGTGGCTCTTGATGTATGGTGAGTTGATCATCAGATGGGGTGGAAACATCTTCAAGGTGCTCATCGATGGAGTGATCTTGGTGAATTTCTTCAGCCATAGAGTCCAATGATGTTGACATTTCTTGAATTGGATCATTGTTGGTTGGTGGATTTCGATCATGATTGAAAAGTGACTCTTGACATATGTTGATTTGATATTTGGATGAGATAGAAACATCTTCAATGTGATCTTTGATGGATAGATCTTGAACATTGTCCCCAATAGTTATCATTTTTTGTGTTTGTGCTTGTGTTTGTTGGGTAGC